>LDEV01001761.1:0-11550 GCA_001014755.1 Blastomyces silverae | reverse complement strand
GGAGGGGGTTGAAGGGAAGGTTTGGTATGTTATGTTACTATTGTTTTATTTGATTTTCTTTTTTCTCTCTCTTTTCTCTTTTCGAGTAAAGCGCGACATGTTAATGTGAGTGGAAAAAACTAATATTACTGTATAGTATCATGAGACACGAAATGCTCTCTGCAATCTACACGCCGGAAACCACAGCCGCTTTGACGCATTACCGCGATCATCTATACGATACACGTCTACGGTTGGAGGAGAGGAGGAAACAGGCCCTGCTGGAGCTGGAGGCTTATGAGCGGGCGGATCTGGGGGAGACGGGAAAACGAGCGGCTGGCGGTGATAGTGGTGAGGATGGTTCGGGGAAATCGGGGGCCATGGTGGAGATTGCCAGGAGGTATGGGACACTGGTCAAAGAGGTTGAGGGTGTGAAGATGGAGATTAGGAGGTTGGGGGGTTGATTAGGAGTCCATTTTTCTTTTAAGGTTGGAGTTTGCGGGATGAAGCATGCATGCATCATTGTGGAGCGGAGCGTTTGGTCCGCCCGTCTCAATTATTGGTATCGTGAGAGGACTATGACTATATACCCCCTTCTTCTCATAGCGTTTTTCTTTTTAAATTTTGGCCGAATATTTCAATCTTCTACTTCCTTTCTTGAATATGTAAACAAAGCGCGGTATTTTGACTTCGTTCACCGCCCAGTCTCCGTGGCAGAAAATATTTCTTGGCAACGGCAAAAAAAATATCTGGTCCAGATTAATTAAATATCGCCAACTTCTCACTTACCGCGATGCCTATTCTTCCATCTCAGCAAAAGAACAGCCTATACCTACACATTTAACGCTCCAAGCGATACTTCTATCTGCCCTTCCTCCCCGCTTGACAGACAAAGTACCGCACACGCTACCGAAAAAGCTCCGAATACCCATAACAAGCACCCCCTCCATCACCCCTCCCTCCTCAACCCAACCCCGCCCACCCTTTCTAACCAGCCAAAGTTCAACCACAAACAACACGGTCAATCAGTCCAACCGCATAACCCGGAGAAAAATATATAAAAAAAAAAATCAAACCATGGCAGACACCGACGGCCTCTCAATCTACGACGAGATCGAGATCGAAGACATGACCTACGACCCCACGCTACAGATCTACCACTACCCGTGTCCCTGCGGCGACCGGTTCGAGATCGGCATCGCTGACCTGCGTGATGGCGAGGAGATTGCTGTGTGTCCTAGTTGTAGTTTGATGGTGAAGGTTATTTTTGATATGGTAGGTTTTTAAAAGCCAACGGGGGGGGGGGGAAGCGAGGATGATGTTGTGAAAAAGAGGGCGGGGAAATCTTTTTTCTATTTTATTTTATCTTTTTATTATTATTGTTGGCTAACGAGGTAATTCTTCGGAAATGGAATAGGATGACCTGCCTAAAGAAGGCAATGCAGGCGCTGGCGCTGTTGAGATTACTGCGTAAAGCGTGAACGAAATAATAATAACAACGATAATGATAAGACGGCGGAATACATAAATCTCTTACATATGGCCTCCCCCGTTTAGGCCTCACCGGGATACAAGAACACCAGCAGGGCATGCATTTTCTTATAACCCCATTTCCAGCCAGCCAGGAAAATCACGACAAGAAAACGTTGGGAGGGGAGGGAATATAGGAAAATGGGGATGATTGCTAGTCACTGAGGAAGGCTGGAAAATAGAGAGAGAGAGAGAGAGATGATAAGGGTTCACGAGGGGATCCGGGATCCGCATATGCATGTTTAATGTACATGTTCCCCTGTGCCGGCCCTTCTGGCCCTTTGTGCAAGGGAGGGAAGAAGAGGGAGGTAGGTAGGTATATCCCACGAAAATACCTACAGTACTTAAATGCCCGACGACATACGGCCTACCCAATCCCAATCCCAATCTCGTCCTAGGATTATCGCGAAACGAAATGCTCGTCCGAAAGATGAAAAATGATCCCGGGATGGGATGTGCAACTTTTATCTGCCTTGTCATGCTGCGGCGATCAAGGTATATATATATATGTGTGGGATACTCCGCGCTTCCAACCTTCATACATACAGACACTTGGCTACGTTCGTGTCTAGATCAACGGCTCCGAAGTGGATGCGGCATGGGGAAGGAAAACAGAAGCAAAGCCATGTGTGGTTCACTTGGTGAAAGATATCGATACCATTATAGTTACCTATTTTTTTTTATTTTTTATTTTTTTAATTTTTTTTTTTGGGGGACACGTTTGATCAATATTTGGTTTTTTTTTTTCAGATTCAATGTCAATTTCTCGCTTGAAATACCCTATACAGAAACATCTTTTCTCTATGCAATACATAAATAATACAAAATGCAATTCGGAATGCAATAAATAGCGCACAGCATGCAAAATATCGTCGACATGGGTGGCGCTCTCCATCTCCATCTCCATCTCCATCTCCATCTCCATAGCCATAGCCATAGCCGTGCCCATTCATCCATCCACGGCTCAAAAACATATAAAGTACAGCGACAGCATAATAACATCAAACTATAACCAGTTAAACCAGCAAGCCAACATCCCCCAAATCCCCAGGGGATCTCTAAATCTCCTTCTCCCCGTACACGTCATACTCCACACTCAAACCGAGCTCTTTATTCAGCAGGGTAGTCAAATTCGAGCCGTCGCGCAGATATATCCACTGGCCCTTGATGAACTCGCGCGTGCCTTCCTTCTCATCCATGTGGTCCCCCTGGACTACCCAGTCGTAGCGTTTGGGCCCTGAGACGGGCGAGCTGAGCCATATTTGTTTGTTGGGCGGTTGTTTGTTGAGCACGTAGACGCCGACGTCTGGGACGGTTATGTTGATTACGCCGGCCTGGATGGATTGAGGTGGTGTGGTTAGTAACCAAGAGATCGATCGGGAGAGGGAGGGGAGGAGGGAAGAGGAGAGGAGTGGAGTGGAGAGAGAGAGGGCATGGACATGGGCATGAATGGTATATTATATCCCAAAGAGAAGATTAAACTAGGTCAGGGTTCCACAAGACAAAGGGGCATGGCTTATATATATATATATACAGATATATAAAATGAAATAATACATACACTATACTCCGCCTCAATGTCCGACCCATTCTCCTGCAATTGCTCCACCTTCGTCAGGAGCACGTTAAAATACTCCTCCGCATATTCGCGGTACTGATCCTCCGTCAATGGCGTTGGCTGCGTCACATGGTTCGCTCCGCCGGCGATATTCGAGCTTGACGGCTCGGGGTTGGGCGGAGCGGGGTCAGAGGAATGGGGTGTGATGCCCTTGCGGAGTGCAGGCGTGGTGTGTAGGTGGCGGTAGTAGACTTTCGCTGAGGTTTCGCACCGCAGTTTTCTGGGGTTGGAAGGGGGTAATTGGGTGCGGAGAGCGGCGGAGGCTATGATAGCGGGGAGGGGAGTGGTGGTGGTGGTGGTTGTTGGTGAGCGGAGAAGGGAGCAAGCAGCCCGAGAGCTTGTTCGAGAGAGCATGGCGAGCGGAGTGATGGAGGCGGCAATGGAGAGGGAATTGAGGGAAATTGGAGTATGTTGTGTGTGTGTTTTATATATATATAGTAAACCCTTGCTGAGGTGAGTGAGTGGTGGATATGGGAATTGTGTGGAGAGTGGTGGTCTGATAATATGCGGCGGAGTGGTGTGATGTTGACATTGCCGAATCAAGACAGGATTTGTTCATGACGCCACTATTTAACTACACCACCGCATCTCATACAACAACGAACAACTACAACAACAACCTCCTTTTGAATTACCACATACTGAATATCTGGGTTTGTTTAAAACATATAGAGTGTTTTAAATGAATAACCAAATCTTCAATTCCTCATTCTTATGGCATTCTTGATGCAATAGTCCCTACATGAGCACCGGGTTGAGAGGTTCAACTAGGACAAGCTCCCATATAAACTCGCAAGGAATATATATGTACATATGTATATCTGCTTGAATTTTCTCTCTGCCTCTTTTTCCGTTGCTATTTCTTCTAAATATTATCCGTGGAAGCCGCCTAGCAGAACTTAAACACCCCGTTCTTGGACATCCAGAGCCGGCCTTCATACTGCGCCTACATGTATAGGCTCGTTCGCAGCCCCATTCGCCCGATCTCTGCATATGAGCAGACTTTACCTATCCGTCAGCTTTAAGAATACCTTGAACACTATCTGCAGCCCCTCCAGCCGCTGTTTCGCCTTCCATTCCCATACCCTAACAACAATGGCCTCCACGAACACAAACACGCAGTACGGAGCCAGACCAGCACAGCAGAACCAAAACACCGCTGGCAAGCCCGGTGGCAGCAGGCCACGTCTAACCCATTTCCTCTGCCTGCCCTTGGTAAACTCAACCTCTATTCCACAGCTAGTCTCCTCCCTAGCGGAATTTCGAGATTCTATCCCACTCGTACCACCCCCTGTCTCCGCCCGAGTAGCAGCTTCGGCACAGCTCCCTCACACACCCCTTTTCCCTGATGGAGCACTGAGGCCGCTGGGCACTCTGCATCTGACCCTTGGGGTCATGAGTCTGCCTACTAAGGAGCGTCTAGAGGAAGCGCTGGCGTTTCTTCAGTCCTTGGACCTTGAGTCGATGTTGCGAGATGCAGAGATTCAGGCGAGTGCTGCAGCGGCGGGAATGGACAGTATATCAGCTGCTATTCCTGCCGTTGGTTCAGCACCACAACCACTTTTTATTAATCTAGTATCTCTACATGCTCTTCCCAAGGCCAAAGCTGCCACCATTCTTCACGCCAAGCCCGTTGACAGCACGTCTCGTCTGTATCCGTTTTGCGTCAGTTTGCGGAATAAATTTATCGAGGCCGGCTTTATACAGCAGGAGTTGCTCAAGCGCCCTCCTAGATCCAAGAACGAAGCCAGCGGGGCTATCAATAAGGACAATGCGGGTGGTGGATCGGATTCTGAGGGTTCCACGGGAGACCATGGCGATAATAATGATAATAGCGGTAACGTCGGTGCAGCCTCGTTGCCAATTCAAGGAGAAGCAACAGCAACAGCAGTATCATCGGGTAGAAAAGGGGGCAAACCACGCCCGCTCCTTCTGCACGCCACGATCGCAAATACGGTCTACTTACCCCGGCGCAAGCAGCGCGGTGCGAAACGCAAGGAAGCGCTCAAGTTCGACGCGCGGCCGCTTCTCATGGAATTTGGCGATTATGTACTCCCGACTACTGACGAAAATGGCAGTGATCATGAGCCTGCAGAAAGCCAGAATTGGGGCTTTTCGTTAGGGGTTGAGGAGGTCGAGGAGGAAGAAAAGAGGGCGGAGGAGGGGGAAGTGGAAGCAAAGGGGGGAGCTATGCAGGTGCAGAAAGAGAGGAAAGCGCCTTTTGTCTGGGCGAAGGATATTCCCATTGATCGTGTTTGTATCTGCGAGATGGGCGCGAAGCCGGTGCCCGATGATGGTGCGAAAGGTGGACCATTGCTGGGGGAGGCCTATGTTAGTGTCGGGGAGAAAAGTTTGGTATTTGCGCCGCAGATGAGGGGAGATGGCGATGGAGATAATGGAGACAGGTGCCGGTCGGAGGATGGGGGTGTTAGTTTACCTTAACCAGTATGGTTTTGGTTCTACAGGGTGATTGATATGTAGTAGGAATATATTCCAAAGGCTTTGGGCAACAACTTGGATGCACATATGTGGAGGAGCGGGGCAAGTTGGAATGAATGAATATCAGCCAGAATATATATATATATGAATCAATTGTGTATAAATGGCGACAAAAGCAAAAGAGCCAACGTTATCGATAAAACGCAACCCAGAGCGCCTCTTCCAATCCGTTGGTATCCCATAAGATAGCTTAAGAAAAACAAACAAAATTGCGAAACAAAAGGAGGGGGAAAAAGATTCCCCAGAATTTATACACCGTGCAACGAACAGGGCCACCATGTTTGCCCTTGAAAAGGATAAAAAGATGATAAAAATGATAAATGATAAAAGCAATAAAAAATGAGCAGTCTCCTTCCCAGTAAGTGGACGCAAAAAGATCATCGTACTTTGCCCATAATCGTTTCCACCCCGCGCTCCACAAATAATTCTGCAGCCTTAGCCTTCACAGCACTGACCATAGACCTCTCAAAATCATCTCGACTCCTCAACACCGCCTCAACCCACGACAGCTGCAAGTCCCAATACTCAGTCTTAAAGGCCTCATAGACCGCGACAACGCCCGCCGCCTTCTCCGCCTCCAGCAGCCTAACAAGCCAATCGACCACCCGCCACCGATCCTTAATTGTGGCAGCAAACGCATCCGGGAATTTCTGGAAGAACGCAAAGACGGTCAAGATGTCATCTTTAAACTTATCCGTGAAGGGGTCTTGGCGGCGGAACTTGGCACCCTTGTTGCGGATGGCTGACAGGTAGCGCACCAGCAGCTCGTCAGAGAGTTCCTCGATGAGAATATCCGTGAGACTCGGGTGCAGCACGGCGCTATAGTCGGTCATGTAGTCGTCAAAGGTAGAGGTCATGCGCTTGATTGCAAACTCGCCGTACCATTTCTGTGTGAAGAAGTCGGGAAGCGTGGTGCGGAAGTCGACGGTGAAGATGAGCTCGATGAAGAGCGTTATGCAATGCGTGCTGAGGTCCACGTAGCCATCGCGCAGGCTGTCGAGCTCCATGGTCGCGCGGGATGCGAGGTACTTTGGGGTGACGAGTGGTTCGAAGTCGCGGCCGAAGCGTGTTAGGTAGCCCAGTTGACCCGAGGCTTCGTCATTGTCGTCGATACAGGCAATTTGGTCGTTGGCAATTGCGATGAGCCAGTCTTGAAGTTGCTGCAGGCCTTCGGCCTGGTCTGTACTGGGATTTTTGTACCGTGTGCATTCTTCGTCAAGGACGGTTTGCCAGGTTGTTTGCCGGGTCTTCAGTGCGCGGAACATGGCATCTATCACCCCCTCCGTCACATCTGTTCGATCAGAATAGCTCGCAGCCATAAGTTGCTCGTGGATCATTCGCCACATATCTCCGAGGGTTTTGGTACGGAAGTATCCGTCTGGACTGGTATCCAACGCGTCCGTATCTCGCTCAAGGAAGGATTTCTTGTCAGTCGCAAACATTCGATCCATCCATTCGTCCAAAGTTTTGATGATGAGGTTCCGCCAATCTCGGACAAGTTCGCCCTCACGGTCATCAAGGACGTTGGGAACAAGGTCCGATTGTTTCCAGCCGAGCTTTGCCATTTTCTTATAGTACTTCTCAGACCAGTGTATGATTGCGAGCATATTCGCCGTGGGGAGCTCAGGGTCATCAACGAACTCGAGGAGCCAATCATGCATCATTCGGTGATAGGTGTTTGTGTAGACTTTGTATATCTTCCACTTCTTCGGCATAAGAGACTGCATGCCCTCCTTCACAGTAAATAAATCATTGAAAAACCACTTAAAGCTCTTCTCTAGCTTCTCTGGGTCATCCAGGAAAGTCTCCTTAGACTTCTCAAACTGACTCTGCGCATAAAGTTCGATACTCTTGAGAAAGTTCTCTTTATAGCCCCTGACGGTCTTGGGGCCAATATTCATTGACTTGAACCGGCTAGCCAGAGCTTTGTGGTCCTTTTGAGCTTCCTGCAAAGCCCGAACCTTGGCGTCGTTTTTCTCCTCTGTCATGACAACTAGGGCCAGCCGGACTACCATACTCCGGTTGTCCGTCTGTACCAGTGGGATGAGGTTCATAATGGCAGTTCCAACGTGGTCATCGAACCATTCTATCACAGAATCAAGGCCCTGAAACCATTCAACTAAGGTTGTTTCGTTGCTGCTATCCCCCGCTTTCCGTATCTGATCCATAGCCTCATCTCTGAAATCCCTCAACCTGGTGATAGCCATATGAGCACGGAGTAAATTCGGCTGGTTTTCAAGGTCTTGGTCATCTTCTCGTAATAGACGTTCAACTTCGGCGAGATCGTTATGGAAGCTCTCCAGTCCCTTCTTCATCATTATCGTCGCTTCAAAATTCCGCTGTATCCTCGCCAACTTGTCGATTTGCGAGAAATCCCCAACAGTACCTTGAGACTCCGCACATAGTTTATCTATGCCCTGTAGTTCATCCCTGGTTTTCAAAACGTGCCGTTGGCCCTCGGTAAGCTGGCTTATGCTTCGTTGCACGGTTTCAAGTTGGTCCCTTAATCCTTCCCGAAGCTGAGCATCCACGGCCGCCTTTTTTCTTGAATATTCAGCCTTCAACGCCGGAATTTTATCTAAATCTTCCGGATGACGCAGTAAATCTTCTAGACGGGGCATAGCAACGCCGCCGTCCATATTACTGTCATCTGCCATTGTTTTCTCTTTCTGAGGCGCCATGTTGGGACTATTGGGCAGGTTTCGCGTGGGACCGCGAGTTGGGAGTTTGTCCGGTGCAGTAAGCACCGCAGGGGAAACAGGTTCAGGTCTTGGAGGTAATAAAGAAGGTGTATATGGCTTCGAATTGGTTATAGGTTTGGTGTCTGTAAGGAATGGCGCATTTGCGAATGCAAGGACGGAGGACACGAAGCTAGAGCCGCCCGAGGCTTCAGTTGTGTGGGGTGGTGGTTCAGAGGGTGGACTCGGTCGACGTTTCGCAGTCGCAATGGTAGCAAATCGTGAAAGCGGAGATTTCGGTAGAGAGGAGTATGGAGTGGGAGCTGGCAATGGCAATGTAGTGGAGGAGGCTGCGGCTTGGTTAGTTGTAGCAACAGCGGATGTAAGAATAGTAGTAGGTTGGTTAGACGCAGTATCAGGGGTCAAGGGCGGCGGCGGCGGCGGAGTTTCAGGATCAATCGACGAGGCATTGGGCAATAAGAATATATCCTCCACCTCAGCATCGGCGTTACTCGTCAAAGGCGTTTCATTCCGAACCACCGCATCCCGCAGCTTCTCACGGTCCCTTTTAGCCCGGATTGTCGTCTCTTTGCTCTGGCTGCGGTTGATATGTTGCTCGATGGCGGCGGCTCGCTGCGCCACAGAAAGTGTGGCGTCGGGGCAGATGCTCGCCCGGAAAAACCTACCAGATGCGGACGAGTCACCAGCCACACTCGGCTGTCCGATTTGGCGGGTCGGCATTGGCTCGGGATTATCAATTATCCGACAAGTTCTTCGGTGGAAATATTTCGTTTGGCTTGCAACGACAGCGTTGATATCGATACAGAGTACTAACAAGGCAATTGGCAAGAAAGGGGACTGCCAGTTAAATCAGACCAGTTCAGCTTTGGGAATTGCAAAACTCACGAGAAGGAAAATCCCACTTTTACTCGAACCATCGCAGCAGGAGCTGTGTTGTTGAACGGAACTTGGGTTTGGATAACATCTATCTGAGGTCGCTCAGGTGGATTTATCAGCGCAAGATAGTGAATAGCGGAGCACTTGGAATCACGATTGTGCCGTACCTGTGGAACAAAGGCCTTGTGTGTTCGACAAAACTTGAGAGCAGAAGGAAGCGGAATCGCTGTGAAACGAAGAAGAACCAACTCCGTTCTCCGGGTGTCAGCAATTTGCTATCAGACACACACCAACTTTCCCAACTCGAGGAAGAAGGTTGCAGCTACACAGTTTGTGTTGTGTAAAAAGGGAGAAGTCGCAGGACAAAGAGCAGTGCCCAAGGAGGAAAAACAAGGAGGCCAACAGAACGGCAAAACAATCCGCCTATTTATTTACCTCCCCGCCCACGTCCTCCACCGGAAACCGAAACAGCTTTACCGTTGCTACGTGACAGACCTACGACGCACGAGTCACACAGAATAACATATACGCACAAACAAAACATACGCTTCCCCCCGCGCACGCTCTCCCTCTCTCAAACAACTTTATCCCCTACACCCCTCGGGCCCCCCTCCCTCCCCACCAGCACAAGCAAAAAATGGCTTACTTCCGTATAACCCTCATCCGCTCCGCCATCGGCCTACCGCAGCGAACGACAGGCGTCCTAATGGCCCTAGGTCTCAAGAAGCGTATGCAAACCGTCTTCTACCCCGTATCGCCCGACGTGGCCGGGCAGATCATGAAAGTGAAAGAGCTAGTGGCAGTGCGGGAGGTCGAGCGGCCGCTGACGAAGCTGGAGGTGCACTTGGAGCGGAAACCTGACCCGGGGTATTACGTTGAGAAGAGCGCGGAGGACGTGTTCAGGGCGAAGAGGGAGGCGTGATGATTTTGGGGGGAACGGTTTTTTTTATCAATTAGTTTATTTTTGGATTTTATATGTATATATAGGTTTTTGTTTGTTTGCTATCAGGGATTGATTGCTTGATCAGGAGACGGGGGGTTGGGTTGGGCTGGGCTGGGAGGAACGGGACATACGGCCGTGCGAGCGAGTCCAACAAACCCCTTATTTTTTTTTATATATATCAACCCCGGGGCTGGGAGCTGCGTCGCATGTTCTTTTCTTCGCAATCATCGCGTCACCACCAATCATTCATATCAACAAATCTCGCACGCCGCGATCAATCTAGCGGACGTGGATTGGGGCTATTCCTCTCCTCCCCCTCCTTTTTTTTTGCGACATGGACCAACACCGCCGATGCATACATACCTACAAACTACCTTGGTACTGTACATGGGATAAAACAAATCGGCCCCCTTTTGAACGTCCTTACCTTACCCGACCTCTCGTGTCGATCTCATCAGTTCAAAAAAACCCCTCCACAACTTTCCACCCGAGCTCCTCACATCTTTGCACTGTACAGTACCAATAAAGTTTTGTATAATTATTAGCCAGAAACCAACCCACCCTCCCCATCCCCTTTTCCTCCCCTTTTCCTACTGACTCACCTTAATTCAAAGAGATAAGAATTTATTACTATTGCCATTAACCATTATCACTTTTCTATACGTGCGCTTCACATATTTCGTTCCACCTCCCCCTTTGACATTTTGAGAAGTCCTGCCTGCCCGACTTTTGAACCTACCACCCTGAGAAGAATAGAAGTAGAACTTATCCTATTAAAACATATATAGAAACAAGTGAACAGGTATAAACAAACATGACACTAAATGATCCGTAGGATATATAGAAATCTCCAAGGACACATTTAGCCCCTTAAGTTAGTTACACAGACATGCAGCCAGGGAAAAAAAAAAAAAAAAAACAGGCAGGATTATATATAGTATATGCACAGGTTCATTCAAGCAGAAAAGAAAAAGAAAGAGGAAAAGGAAAGAGGACAAGTAGAATAACGAAGACAACGCCAGCTCTGTCAAACAAACCAGAAATGCAATCCCCCACCGGCTTTTGACACCAGACACATTTCACTTCATCTCTCCTTGTTCCAGCTCCCCCCTTTATGTGCCTTCAAAGAATCAAGTAAGATACAACGTATCCAAAAACCCCACCGCAAGCCTACTCACAATACTCTTATCAGGAATACTCCCCGCAACCCCATACAACGCCGACGCATCCCCTTTCCCCTTCTCAACCTTAAGCCCCAACCTCTTCCGCTCCGCCGCCTTCTCCCTCTCCTGCTCCACAACAGCAACCAGGTCCGCAATAAGCTTCTCCACCGCCGCCGCCGTGGGCAGCGTGAACGCCATGTGGATCGCAGGCGGGGTCTGGAGGGCATTCAGATGCCAGCCCTT
>LDEV01001756.1:0-16433 GCA_001014755.1 Blastomyces silverae | reverse complement strand
ACTAGGGACTGCAGGGATTGGATGGGGTGCCGATGGGCGGACGTTGTAAGTTTGCCATATAGTTAAATATAATATTTCACATATGGGGTGTCAATATTATGTGATCTGGATACTCGGAAAGCTAACTGAGCCGTTTTACAATTTATTAGGTTCATCGGAACTGTCCAGGGCATCTTCCAGTTTGAACTCAACGTCCAAGACCGAAAAACGTTTCCTGGGTTTTCATGCAGGTGAAAAAGCAAAAATAAACAACCATGCCATAAGGAACCAAGAAGCTCCAACCTCGCACGTCCAACCGAGAGTCAGGCACCCCTTCTGTCGATGTTGCCCCCCTGTTACTCCCCGCGCTCGTCCCTTGCCTCCAAACATCGTCGTTTATCATCATTTTCCACACGATATTTATAAGTCCACCATTAAGACGAAACGCAAATATCAACCAATTACGAAGCACGATCCCTATTACAAACTATGGATGACGAAATTCTGTCTATTTTGCTATAATACCAACAGTGACTAAATGACCCCTCGCATATGATTTTTCCATTTGTAAATAAACCGATTATTTGCCAGGCATCGTTCTCCCCTGTTGTTAATGTTGTTCTGAAAAACACATCAGAACCTTTTCCTTCCTATCCCTTTTCCCTTTTTTGTTTCCTTGTATTTTCTATCTTTCATTCTTCCCTTTTCTCCCTTTTCTCCCTTTTCTCCCTTTTCTTTTCTGGAGTGAAGCGAGCGGGATCGGATATAGCGTCATTTACGTAACCAAACTAACACAATCGTAGGGCTTGGAGGTTGGGTGTCTTTTCAGCTTTTCAGCTTTCCATGATTCTTTTTTTTTTTTTTTTTGATTTTTTGTCTGTATGCCTTTGTTTCTTTGCGTGGTCCGTTTTTTCTCATTTTCTTTTGGTCTTTGGACAGCAGGGTAATTGGAGCAAGGCGTGGGTGCGGAGTGGGAGGTGAACTATTAATTTACTTACTTGACTAACAAACAGCTAACGCATATGTTCAATGAATTTCGGAATGCTCTTTTTTCTTTGGTGTTGTCTTTGTCTTTGCTTTCCTTCCCCTTCCGTTTTCTTCTTCTATTTTCGTTTCTTTGTAAATTGATAAATTGAAGGTATATCTTTGAGAGTTTGTTTGAGCCATTAGCCAACAAGCACACAGAAAGCAGTGCGCAGCAACAAACTTTCATTTTTGTCCTTGTCATTTAATTCCTGGTTAATCTTAATTCGTATTGTTATCTTTATTTGATTACCTGGCTTTTTCTTCTTCACTTCAAAATTTTGGTGGTTGGGTTTGTTTGCATCTATTATTATTATAACTCTCAACATACGGTTTTTCATTTCTCTTTTCAAATTAACTTTGTCATTCTTTTCTTTGTTAAACTACTTGACATATCTATGTGTGTTCAATTGACTTGTTTGGCTCTACGAAAATATACTACCCTCGTAATATACTGCGCCGAAACAACGAAGACCGTGTAGAACAATGTTGAAATAATGGTCTCGAAACCTTGCAAACCCCTTGATAATTCCAGTGCCGCCATGTTCCTTAGATTGATCCTTTTTTTTAAGTAACCGGAATAGGACTATTTGCTATGGCGGGAGGTTCTAGGTGAATGTTGATTTTCTGAAGAAGCCTACGCAGGGAAGGTAGGTGAGGTCTGAAATTACCATTTCGGGCACTCGCTTGGTTAACTAGTTAACGTTAGTTAAACGCGCGCTTAGTTCAATCCCCCGAATACGTCGCTCAACCAATCCATCTCAAGTTCGGATAAGGATTTGTGCATCAGAAGGCAAGTGATTCTTACATGTTTTTATTTTTATTTTATTTTTATTTTTATTCTTTGATATTCCCCTTATAAGTCTAGAGACATACTTACCTCAATGTCAGTTGTAGTGCGCAACACCTACGAAGGCTTCTAGCATGGCCTAGCAATGGGAATATTCAGCATGCCTTGCCGACATCAGCGAAGACGATGACAAGTGGGTAACCGGCTTATTTTTCGATCGCATGGAGTGCCAGCCTTACTCTCGTTTATGTTGTTGGGGGTTTTGAATCTCTTCCCTTCTTTCCATAACTATTGCCCGTTCCAGACCGCGGCAAAGCCAAGTTTCTTTAGGCCCCGTTTATGATACTGAGCTCGGAGCATCCACTGTCATTTCGGACTTCCTCATACAGACGGTTGGTGTATTCTACGTATTCCGCAGGTGATTTTGAGGCGAAAGCTGCAACTTGGAGCCATCATACTGGCTCTAACTACATATTTCTGGCCATCCTTGGTTTTATTCGGGCTCTCAAATAATATTTTAAAGTTGCCCGGTTTGTCTGCTACTCTCCAGTGAAAGGGATTCCAGAATACCGTTCGCTTATTAAATATTGATTTCCATGCAATCCCGAAATGTAATGCCTTGTTCATCTGGTGCAACTTGCGGAATTCTAGCGGCCACACCGACCTCAGCCAATCTTCTGCCCTCGCTTGCTCTAGCGACGGTGAGGATATCTGAGGCCATTCTTACCAACTGGCATGTCCGTCCGCTGGACTGCCACCGTCACCTCATTTAGTGAACCTTAGATTTGTTGGACGGATGTACTCTTCTTTTCCAACAATCCCTTGCAAACCTTCAGCAAGGGGCAGAGGGCCTACCTTCCCGGCGCCAAAACATTGGTAGTGAACTCACCATGTCACTGAAGATGCGTCACCAACCACAGCTTAATAGGTTGGAGAAGACTGGCCATTCCAGATGGTAGCCATGAATGCGTCGTGCAGATTACTGAGGCTCTGAATCCAGCGCAAGATTTTGAGTTGACCCATCTGGGCGCTGGGAATAAGGATCGGATTTGATGGGAAGGAACGACCTCCTCGAATTATATACACTGGACTTTCCTAACAAGATCTTTTCTCTGTTGTATTTGCCTATACCCAAAACAGAAACTTCGACCCGATATGACCATGAGGACACCTGCCTATCATAGGTACGAAATTGGACGTGACGTTGCGCGAGACAGAGCATGTTTCTTTAACCTTTCCCCAGTTCACTCTTTCACGCTTTATCAATATCTATAGTTTATAGCATGACATGCTATTTCGCGCATTTCTTACTCTGCGCCACTTGCTGATAAATTGATATCTCTTATCCCCTGGCCACGTTGCCTACCACTCTGTTTATACATGTTTTAAACAATGTCCCAAACCCCAGTCCAGGAGGACGATGTCGGTGCAAACAATGGCGATGAACAGCCTCGTGCAACAGCAGCAGCTGCTGCTGCAGGAGGCGATGGCGGTAAAAAGAAAAAGAACATATCCGTCTCTTGGCCTGCCTTAAAATTCTCCATGGGCAATCTTACAGTGACCTTCCAGCAAATCAATCTGGCCAGACTCTTTCGCCGGAAAAAGAAGCAAGATGCTGATGCACCGCCCGATCCGACTTTCAAAGAGGTTTTCAAACTGTACAAAGAGGAGTATCATGACACATGGGCAAGCGTGCTCGTAGGTTTACTAATTTTCGTTCTCTCTCTGTTGCTATAGCTTGGCCTGCGGGTGTCCGCTAACATTGACCCTTCTTTCTCCTCCTTAGTTTCTATTCAATGTGTTGGCATTCGTTTCCCTCTCATCCTTCGTCATCGACAGATACGTGAAAGGCATCGACTTTGACGGCCATACCGTCAATAGTCCATGGAATAGCATCGCGCTGGATTTGAATGTGTTCCTGCTTCTCAACATTGCGTTACCACTCGCCTTTTCCGCGTCAGGGCTATACTTTTCGATCTTCTTATTTTTGCCGGATAAGTTGGTTTGGGTCACCGGATTCCTGAATGTTAGTGCAAGCTTTGGTATGGGTGCTGTATATCTCTACAGGCGCCAATGGGCTATCGGAGGCACTTTTTCTGGCCTTGGACTCCTCGCGATTATCTACTTCGTGAACTGGATACCACGAATCCCCTTCACGGGAGTCTTGCTTCGGTCGTCAGCCGCTGTGGCCAGACGGCATTGGTCGGTGAATCTGATAAGCATTATTGGAAGTATGCTTACTGCCGCATTTTCCGCGTTGCTTTTCGTGACGCTCGTCACGACTTATATTGCATTCGACCCAGACGAAAACAAGGCGAACCCACTTTGTCATAATCTCAGATGTAAATCCATTGTTACGAAGATACTGATGACTTTTATGGTCCTCTCCGCCTATTGGTTTACCGAGTGGCTGAAGAGTACCATGCACACGACAGTCGCTGGAGTGTATGGCTCCTGGTATTTTTATGGTGGCAATTCTGACGAGATGCCAAAGCGACCTTTGAGAGGCGCTTCAAGACGAGCCATCACTTACTCCTTTGGCAGCATATGCCTTGGGAGCTTGTTCGTCGGGGTGGTTGATATGCTCCGCCAACTATGCACCATATCCAGACAGGAAGAAGCTATCGGTCAAACTATCATTGGGAGAGCCACATCTCATGCTATGAGAGGAGTTAGGAGCTCACTTCGACGAATGACACTAGCTTTCAATCGTTATGCATTTTCCCACATGGCCCTGTATGGGAAGCCCTATGGGTCGGCCGCTAAGTTTACGTGGCAAATGATGGAATACCGCGGTATCGACGCCCTTGTCAGCGATAGTATTGTTGGGACCACTATAACTATGGGGTCTCTCTTTGTTGGGTATCTGTGTGCCTTTGTATCTTACGTTGAGCTGGGATACACGTCGCCGGACTTCAACAAAGGTGGGAGATTCACACCCGCTATCATGGCATACGCGTTCCTCTCCGGATTTCAGATCTGTAAAGCTTATATGACACCGGTGATCAGTGGGGTGGATACAATGTTTATGGCTATGGGGCTAGACCCGGAAGCGCTTGCGACGCGGCACCCAGATCTGTGGGAGGCCCTGTTAGGTGTTTATCCTCGGATACAGAATACGATCAATCCCTGATTGTCATGTTTCCCCTTCTCTTCGCCTTAAAGCAGATTTCCGGGTGGTTGTTGGCACTTGGTGCTTTATGTTCGGCATTGTCTGATTTTGGACTACGAAAATCGCTGTGGGATGGGTTTTTTTCTTGTGTACTATATTCTCTTCCATATTGTTATCACTAGACATTCGTTCTCCGGTCTGTCACACTGTCGCTCTCGGTATCTTTCTGTCTCCATTCGAGGAGTATGTACATTCATTAGAAAATCCCAAATGGCCGGCTTATCATTCACTTGATTGATTCTTCGAACAAGCAGTGACTTGTTTCAGTTCACTGGAAACCTAGCCTTCTTTTCAAGCTGCTCCCATTCAAACGAAACATTTTTGAAGGAGTAATGATCCCCAGCAAGGTATATAAGAGTTTTCCTGGCACAAGGCCGCTCCACTTTTTCCTCCCCTCGAAATAGTATTCATTGAAAGAATGGTCAGCGCCCTTTTTTCGGGTCGGTAGGTTGAAAATAAATTAAAGTTTCAGAGGAAGCTAAGCGCGGCTGTTAAGCGCCAGATTAGTCAGATCTCAGGTTCCCTCCCACGTCGCTCTGGAACAATTCCATTCAATGCTGCACTGGAAAACAAAAGGGGCTTACAGCAAAGTGTGGAAGTTCAATCGCGATATATTTCATAACTATATTGTTCGTAATTTTGCCCCGGTAATCAATCTTTGCCGAAGCGGGAGGTAAAGGTTAGAACATCATTTTTTGGAGCCCCACATTCCAAAGATGATCCAGAGCAGTTTGCTATCAACTTAACTTGACATGCTTCTATCTGGAGCTGTTTATATTTTTTCTTAGCATCGTCTGCCACATCATTTACCACACCCTTGGCGTGGGACAGTTGACAAATATGGCGGAGGACCGAAGTTTACTTGATGCGGTTCAGCAGGTTTACACCGCGGCAAATAATTTGGCCGGAGATGATACCCTGGACGCCTGGATAACGAGAGCAGGAAATGAAGAATTCGCAAATGGGGAGAAGGAAGCTGGGACAAGCTTTCGATCGCAGTCTCGAAGGCGTGAAGTCCAATCCGATGAGGAGCTGAAAGCAGAGCTGGAGCGGGAGTTTCTGAACCCCTCTCCTCGGTTTAGTACCCCGTGGTTGAATAAGTTGCAACAGTATGTTCCCGTCCCCATAGGACATTGTATTTTCTTACCGCAAATTTTGATGAGTTTAATCCAGGCGATGGGAAGTTCCTGTAGACTACACGAACCTCTTTGAACTTGCACCACCACAAACCCGCACAATCATTCGGTTTACGCGGGAAGGGCTGGAAGGCAGGGTTACTGGTTATCGCGAGGTAACTGTTCCTGCGAGCAGCGCTACAGCGAAAAATTCTACGTCATTACTTAGACGACCTGCGGGCCGTGCTGATTTCGTCCGTGGCGCTGCCGGATTCTTTCCGTTTGCACCAGGCGGGCTGGAGGGCGTGGAAGCAATTGCTGAACTTGAGTCTGAGGCTCAAAATGATGGGCGTCAGACTTCTGCGGGAGGAAAAGCGTCGAGATTAGACCGAATCATCAATTTCGGCGTGGAGGGCGGTCTGTTGGAAGTTCCCCCGGGATTTTCTAGGGGATCGAAATTTGAGAAGACTAAGAGCAAGGATGATGAGGGTGATGCACGAGACGTGGAAGATACGTTAGAACAGGAGGAGAAAAGCACCGATGAACCGACGCAGGAGGTGGTTTCTCCTGGCGAAGATAGAAATCTCCAAATCGCCGAAGAACTGCAAGAGGGTTTATCCAGTGATGAGGAGGAAGAAGATATCGATTCTTTACTACCCGTTGAATACCCGGCCTTGGAACCAAGGGGCCAGCTCCTTGCGCCTACTTCGAAAAAGGGGGGTAAAGAGTGGGCTCATGTGGTGGATATCAACAAGGAGATTACAAATTTTTACGACTTGGTACCGGATATGGCGAGGGAATGGCCGTTCGAGCTGGATACTTTTCAAAAAGAGGCAGTCTACCACCTGGAAAATGGAGATTCTGTTTTCGTTGCCGCTCACACATCTGCTGGAAAAACGGTTGTGGCAGAGTATGCGATTGCGCTCGCTGCCAAACACATGACGAAAGCCATTTACACCTCTCCGATTAAAGCCTTAAGTAATCAAAAGTTCCGCGACTTCAGAACCACTTTTGAGGATGTTGGAATCCTGACTGGAGACGTCCAGATCAACCCCGAGGCGAGCTGCTTGATCATGACTACGGAAATTCTGAGGAGTATGCTTTACCGCGGAGCTGATCTAATTCGCGATGTAGAGTTTGTCATTTTTGACGAAGTGCACTATGTAAATGACCTGGAAAGAGGTGTGGTTTGGGAAGAAGTCATCATTATGCTACCGGAACACGTCACTCTAATTCTACTGTCCGCTACGGTTCCAAACACATACGAATTTGCCTCTTGGGTCGGCCGGACCAAGAAGAAGGATATCTATGTCATTTCGACAGCCAAGCGCCCGGTCCCATTGGAGCATTACCTGTGGGCGGATAAAAGCATGCACAAAATCGTCGACTCAAACAAAAATTTCATCGAGAAGGGATGGAAGAAAGCGGATGATATTTTGTCCGGGCGAGACAAACTTCGTGCTCAGAAAGCCGCGGAAGCCCAGTCCAACACCAACAGAGGTGGTCACGGAGACAGAGGTCGTGGTGGACAACCCCAACGTGGCAACCAACGAGGCGGGGCCCAGCGTGGCGGTCCTCAACGTGGAGGGGCCCAACAAAGAGGGAATGCACAGCAGCGGGGCAGAGGCCAACCTGCATCTCGTGGAACTGGCAATATCGCTAGAACAGGCCGAGGCGGTGGACGCACAACAGTTGCACAAGACCGAAATATCTGGGTCCATCTTGTGCAACATCTGCGAAAGGAAAACCTGTTACCCGCGTGTATTTTTGTGTTTTCCAAGAGAAGATGCGAGGAAAACGCAGATTCTTTATCTAATCAGGACTTCTGCACGGCATCGGAAAAGAGCACTATCCATATGATCATTGAAAAGTCGCTGACAAGACTGAAGGCGGAAGATAGAGTACTTCCACAAATTCGTCGGGTTAGGGAGCTGTTGAGTAGAGGTATTGGGGTTCACCATGGCGGCCTCTTGCCCATCATCAAGGAAATTGTTGAAATATTATTCGCGAAAACCTTGGTGAAAGTGCTGTTTGCAACGGAAACTTTTGCGATGGGTCTGAACCTGCCGACGAGGACTGTCGTGTTTTCTGGCTTCCGAAAACATGACGGTCGGTCATTTAGAGATCTCCTTCCAGGTGAATATACCCAAATGGCCGGGAGAGCGGGTCGACGTGGGCTTGACACAGTCGGATCTGTAATCATTGTTGCGTCTGGCAAGGATGAGGCGCCTCCCGCCGGCACTTTACGACGCATGATTCTAGGCGATCCGACCAAGCTTCGATCTCAATTCCGACTTACCTATAACATGATATTAAATCTCCTGCGGGTAGAAGCCTTGAAGATTGAAGAGATGATCAAGCGAAGCTTCAGTGAAAATGCAACCCAAGCACTCCTGCCGGAGCACCAGAAACAAGTGCAACTGTCCGAAGCTAGCTTGGAGAAAATAAAACGGGAGCCATGCGCCATATGTGATATCGACATGGAGACTTGTCACGAAGCCGCCGTGGAGTATTCGCGGCTAACTGCCAAACTTCATATCAACCTACTTGCATCTCCTGTGGGACGACGCTTATTCTCCGCCAAGACAGTGGTCGTCTTTAAAAAGGTGAGGAGTATACATTGAATTTTTAGTTGGCGAGATTTACTAATATTGGCTTCTCTTCTACAGAACGGCGTCAGGACAGTTGGTATGCTCGCTCGCGATGGTATGGCTCCCGGGCCAAACCTTGGCCTGCAAGTGTTCGAATTCGGCCCAATCAATGCGAGCCGGCATCCAAGTGATATCCTTCCGTATCTACCAGCATTGCGACATTTATTTTCGCCGCTGTCAACAAATCCCAACGAGATGGTGTTGAAGACTTACAAAATTCCGCTCGAGGACCTTGAATGTGTAACCACGACGGTTGTGAAAATAGGTGGCCCAACTTGGTATCTGAATATTAAGAGAGGTATGCAGGAAAGCGCCCTTTCGGCAAAACATTATTTGATTGATTGTTTCCTCTTTCAATTTTCTATAATGACCCAGTGCTAACCTGTTGCAGAGTCGTTGAAAGTTGCACAAAAAGATCTTGTACCTCTATGTACCTCGTGGGAGGCCAGTGCGTGGGACGAATTGGCATGGGACCGAGTCAAGGAGCTTCAAATAGTCGAGATTCTTAACCAGCGGCAGGCACAAGTCGTTATGGTCGAATCCAGCCAGTGTTTGCAGTGCCCAGAATTTCTGAAACATGTAAGTTTGAAGACTGGCAGATTCCTTGGCTGAGATTAACCTGATTGGACAATGCTGACGCTTGGGCAGTTTGAGATGCAACATGACGAATGGCAGGTAAAAGAGAACATTTCACAGTTAAAACAATTAATGTCGGATCAAAACCTGCAACTTCTACCGGACTACGAGCAGCGGATTTTGGTCTTGAAAGATCTTGGTTTCGTTGATGAGGCTTCTCGAATCCAATTGAAGGGGAAGGTTGCGTGTGAGGTATGTTTTTCTGCGACCCCACAAATAAAACGTTCTCAAAATAATAATTAACATATCCATCTTTAGATCCATTCAGCGGACGAACTCGTCCTGACAGAATTGATTCTGGAAAATGTGTTTGCAGAATACGAGCCAGAAGAGATTGTTGCTCTGCTGTCCGCCTTCGTCTTCCAGGAGAAGACCGAGAGTGTCCCGACACTAACACCACGGCTTGAAAAGGGGAAAGAGGCCATAATCAAGATATCGGAAAAGGTAAATGACTTTCAAATCCAGCACCAAGTGATCCTCTCGAGCGAGGACTCCAACGACTTCGCGAGCAAGCCACGATTCAGCCTTGTCGAGGTGGTGTACGAGTGGGCTCGGGGAATGTCATTCAACCGGATCACAGACTTGACCGATGTGATGGAAGGCACAATTGTACGTGTTATCACACGACTGGACGAAACGTGTCGGGAGGTGAAGAGTGCGGCCAAGCTGGTGGGCGATCCAACGCTGTATAGCAAGATGCAACAGGCACAGGAGCTGATTAAGCGCGATGTAATATTCGCGGCATCTCTTTACATGTAAAAAGAACTGCGGTGATTAACTTAACGCTGGCCAACCGATTCATCAAAATTTTATCCTTGGAAAGTTGGTGCAGCGGGTGTGATTTAAATGGCAAAGGACGGTTCTGGAGCTATGTTGAATATTTATGTGTGGGAATGTGCCATACACACTCACTCACATTCTGTTGTAGCGCTAGAACCCGATACTTTATATTAGATTCTGTTGGGGGTGTTTGGCATATGAAGAGCCTACATATATGGAATGAGATGGCCGTACCCGCGTTTCGATCCTGTATTTATATGATTGTTTTATTGTTGATGGAGTGTTCCTTGAAATAAAGTAGAGGTGGTTTTGTGGATTGAAAGGTTAAAAAAAAAAAAAAAAAAAAAAGTCGACCCATGCTAACTCAATTTTAAAACCGTGACCCCCACCGATCTTGTGCCTTCTCGTCTCTCCTGCCCAACTCTCCTCAAAACACTGCCATCACCACACCCTTTTCCACGCCTCAATCACCCGCTCGACGCTGCACAGCTTGCACCAAGGCCACGGCCTATTTTTGTCACAGCCTGGAATTCTAGATCTACCCTCCTCAGGCCTGGCGCTGGGGGTTGTTATAAGCGCGAAATGGATGTCGCAGCGCTCCGGGAACGTATCCAAGCCACCCTCAACACCAATGCCGACTCTCGACAACAGGCAGAGGCGGACCTGAAATTCGTATGTTATTTCAATCGGCGTCTCCGCCTATATATGCTGATAATATGCTTACTGTTCTCTACTATTAGGCAGAGGAGCAGCCTGGATTCGTAAATGCGCTGTTGGATATTTTGCAGGCAGAGCAGGACAATGGAATTCGACTATCTAGTAAGGAACCAACCCCGCCACATTTATATCTATATATGCCATGCGGGAAAAAAAACCACATAACATTGTCTTGTATTCTTGGCGAGTCATGTATATACGCATATTTTAATAGGCTCTTCTGTACTTCGCATTGCTGACTCAAATCTCTTCTTGTTCCCCTCTTGTAGCGGTGGTGTATCTGAAAAATCGAGTTACTCGAGGATGGGCCCCTGCCGAAGAACAGTCCATTCACAAACCCATCCCAGACGAAGATCGAGCTCCATTCCGGGCCCGTATTATTCCCCTCCTCGCGTCGTCCCCACCTGCCGTTCGATCTCAGTTGGCCCCGATCCTATCCAAGGTCCTCCAATACGATTTCCCTTCAAAATGGCATGACTATATGGACGTGACTCTTCAGCTACTCAATACCAACGACGCAAACTCCGTTTTTGCAGGCTTGCAGTGTCTGTTGGCAATATGTCGTGTTTACAGATTCAAAGCGAGCGACAAGAGGGCGGATTTCGAGAAAGTGGTAGAAATTTCGTTCCCGCGATTACTGGCGATTGGGTCTTCACTTGTCGATGAAGAAAGCATCGAAGCAGGAGAGATGCTGCGGACGGTTGTCAAGGCGTATAAGAATGCCACCTATGTGGGTTATGAAAACTTCTATTTCTAAAAGCGGGGGGACTTTTGAGCATCCCAAGAGTCTTTTACTAACGTGGAACCCTTTTGTTCACTGCAGTTTGAAATGCCAAATTTCCTAATGACCCATCAAGCAACGGTGGATTGGTGTACTCTATTCTTGAGAGTCATTGGAAAAATTCCCCCAGCGAGTTCTATGCTAGAAGACGTAGATGAGCGGGAGCTTAACCATTGGTGGAAAGCCAAGAAATGCTCATATGCCAACTTGAACCGCCTATTCGTTCGGTATGTTCATGCGAAATTATATTTGAAGGGGCAGGTAATCTAACCATTTGTGGCACCTTGGCAGGTACGGCAATCCGAATCTTCTTGGAAAGTCCGGCTCGAACAGATACGCACAATATGCGAAGTCTTTCATCTCAACATTTGCTCCCGAGATTCTGAAAGGCTACCTGGGGGAAATCGATAAGTGGGTTAATGGCCAATGGCTAAGCAAGCCTGCGCTTTCTTATACATTGGTCTTCCTGCAAGACTGTGTCAAGCCAAAGATTACGTGGGACCATTTGAAACCCCACATGGATAATCTAATTCAGCACCTCATTTTCCCAGTCCTCTGCCAGACCGATGAAGATATTGAACTTTTCGAGACGGATCCTTCCGAATACCTGCATCGCAAGTTGAACATATATGAGGAGGTTTCTGCACCGGACTCTGCGGCAACGAACTTCCTCGTAGCACTCACACAAAGCCGGAAGAAGCAGACGTTTTCCCTTTTGAGTTTTATTAACGGTGTTGTGAGCAAGTACGAGTCGTCTCCGGATGACCAAAAGCTTCCTCGCGAAAAGGAGGGCGCCCTTCGCATGATTGGCACATTGGCTTCCGTTATTTTGGGCAAGAAAAGTCCTATTGCTGACCAAGTCGAGTACTTTTTCGTACGCCATGTTTTCCCGGAATTTAAAAGCCCCCACGGCTATCTCCGCGCACGGGCTTGCGACACTTTGGAAAAATTTAGCGAGCTAGATTTTAACGACACCAACAATCTCATGGTTGTTTATAGAAATATTTTGGATGCGTTGGCCGACCCTGAGCTTCCCGTGAGAGTGGAAGCCGCGCTTGCCCTCCAGCCACTTATTCGCCATGATGCTATCCGAACGTCCATGCAGACTAGCATCCCACAAATCATGCAACAACTCCTCAAGCTCTCTAACGAAGTTGATTTGGATCCCCTAGCAAGCGTCATGGAAGACTTCGTGGAGGCCTTCTCGGCAGAACTCACTCCTTTTGCCGTGGCTTTGTGCGAGCAGCTGAGAGATAATTACATGCGTATTATCGGAGAAATGCTCGATGAACGAAAAAATAGCTCTAAAGACGATGAAGACATTTACGGCGATTTCCTAGATGACAAGAGCATCACCGCCTTGGGTGTACTCCAAACCATCGGAACTCTCATTTTGACCTTGGAAAGCACACCAGATGTTCTTCTGCACCTCGAAACCATATTGATGCCTGTTGTCACAATTACTCTTGAAAATCAACTCTATGGTAGGATTTCCTAAGTCCACTTTGATTGACCTGACGCTAACTGCAAACTGTACAGATTTGTATACTGAGGTCTTTGAGATCGTCGATTCTTGCACTTTCGCTGCCAAGTCCATCTCTCCAACCATGTGGCAAGCTTTTGTCCTCATGCACAAGACTTTCAAATCCGGAGCGGAGTTGTATCTCGAAGGTTCGTTGATAGTAATTTCCGCAGGCTAAGCGTTTGCCAAGCTAACATTCCGTTTTATAGATATGCTACCTGCTTTGGATAATTTTGTCACCTTTGGCTCGCTTACGTTGACACAAAACCCTGCTTACCTTCAAGCCCTCGTTGGCATGGTTGAAGATATTTTCCATGATGAGAAGGTTGGGGGTGTTGATAGAATTTGTGGGTGCAAACTTGCAGAGGCTCTGATGCTTCACCTTCGAGGACACGTCGACCAATATATCCCAACATTCATCTCATTAGCGATGGTGGTCTTGAGTTCGAATGAAACACATGCGAAATCTTACCGGATTCACCTTATGGAGATGGTTATCAATTCCATATACTATAATCCTCTATTATCGCTTCATGTATTGGAGTCCAAGGAATGGACCAATAAATTCTTCAGCACCTGGTTCTCCAATATGGACTTGTTTAACAGGGTCCATGACAAGAAGCTTTGCATCGTTGCCATCAGCGCATTATTGACCTTACAAGCAAGTGATGTACCTACAAGCGTGCAACCGGGCTGGCCTCGCCTTCTCCAAGGGGTTAGCAAGCTTTTCCAGACCCTTCCAACTGCCTTGAAGCGTATGTTCACCCTTTACCTTCGAACTGGTTATACGTAGCCAATATACTGACCAATCCTAGATCGCGAAGAAGCTACCAGTCATGTCGATTTAAGCTACTATGAAGGGGATGATGATGATGAAGAAGACCCAACCAATGATTGGAGTGGCGAAGTAGAGTGGACAGCGCAAGATGGAGACGAAGGCCCTGACGGAGACCTTGACGATGAGAGTCAATCTTATGTTGAGTTTTTAAACCAAGAAGTAAGACCTTTGACCAATTCTTTTTTATTAAAATTCTTCTTTAGCAAACTCTAACATTCAATTCACAGGCTATGAAATACTCAGCGATGCCCGAGGATGACGATGACCTTGATGAGGAGAGTTTGCTTGAGAGTCCGTTGGATAAAATTGAGCCATATAGCTTGTTCAAGAATGTTTTGATGAGTAGGTTCAATTCTACTCCTACTTTTGCTTTCTTGATTGATTTTCCTAGATGCTAACATATTTATCCCTCAGATCTACAACAAGAACAGCCCGCCCTCTACGAAAACCTGACCAAAATTCTCAATTCCGACGAGCAACAAATCATCCAGACCGTTGTCAACGAAGCCGATGCGAAGGCATTGGCTTTTGAGAATGCGAATGCTGCAGCAGCAGCCGCTGCTGCGGCCGCAGCACAAGCAAATGGTGGCGCATAAATATTTGCCGACCAACAACGGCAAGCAAAGCAGAAACAGAAAAAGACAACGAAATGAAAAATGAGACAAAAGATGCAAAAAGATGAAAAAGCCCTGTTAATTTCTATTTGTTTATCAATATCAAACCCCCCTGCCGCATCTTTAACGTGATCTACCTATATACCACTTCCCTCATCCATCTAGGTGGGCACAAGAATTTCTCAGAATGAACAGATATATATTTTCCCCTACTTTACGAACCCCCCCCCGTTTTTTTGAATTTTCTTCCTTTTATCTTTATATTTCTCAACGCAAAGGTTACCAACTCTAACTCGTGGGTGTTATTTCCGGCTTCAGAAATGCAGTTTTTTTCCTCTCTATTTTATTCTAGTTCTCCTTTGTTCGTTGACCCCCAATTCACCATCTTCATCTCTTTACTCGTTCTAGCCATTCTCCCCCCTCTCGTATCCCACTTTGATTTTCCTTGGGTAGTTTTCTAGTTTTTCATCCCGCCATCTACCCCCCAGTAACTCCTAGCAATACACCCTGGATATTTACGAGCTTCTTTCCAACCCAACGACCGCTTCCCTAACCCTTAAATCGTCCCACAGACACCAACAGGATCTGGTGTATTATGACAGTTTTGATCTACACTGGAAAACATTGGATTATTGTCCCGCTTGCCAATGTTTTTATTCTGTTCTCCAATCCTGATCTTCACTGGCGTCCTGCCCTGCCTACCCCTAGACCCCGCAATAGTATATACCGGCCTCCGGAGGCGGCAATATATTATCAGTTAAGCACACTTCTTCTTCTTCTTCTTCTTCTCCAGTTTCGACTTACCTTTTTACTTTTTCTTAGCCTTGGCTGGGAATTATCTGATGAAATACAAAATCTAAGGTATTAAGCTGAGTGGAGGGCGGATAGTTATATATATATAACAATGATAAGAAACAATTTACAAAATGAAACATAGATGTGTGGAATGAAAATGTGCTTCTTTTACGTTTCCCTAGGCGTAGCATGCATTCGTACCCTAACGCATCTATGCGCCTTGGCTAAGTACCCGAAGCCTACGAGGCCAAAAGTGATGCAAATTTTTGATAAAATACACTTGGCCGGACATCTTCCTCCATTAAACGCGGGGGTAGGTTGGTACGTATGTACATGTACCAATATGTGGACAGGAACTTATAGAACGACGCGGATATCATCCCAACCCCCTTTTTCCTAGAACTATCTATCAATGACAAGTTTGCTGGCGTGGTACTGGAATATGCACCTCACCTCACTCCGCTTCCCACTTGGAACGGAGCCAAATACAATACAGCTGATATCATATAATAGCCAGGCAGATAATAAAAAAACGCCATAATAATGTTTCCCATCTTGGTGTATTTCCTGCCTCGAATCCAGTTCATGGATGCTTGGGTGGGTGTGGGTGTGGGTTATGGTTGGATAGAGAACAGACAGACGTCATGATGATGTCTTCCCCCCTTTCCCCCTTTTTTTGAAGCCTATCCAAGTTTTTTGAGAGGAATTTTGATATTAGATATATATATATATTTATGTATATATAATTGCATGCCATCTGGGATAAATGAGCATATGATCTCCTGATATAACTCCCTCCCGTCCCTAATCTTCCACCCTCGTCCTCGTCCTCGACGGAGAAGGAGAAAGAACACAACCACCACCACCACAACACATATTGTTTATACGTTTCAACTTAATCTACATACATAACCCTCAAAGCAAACCAACAAAAATTCCCGACTCCTCGCAGACGGGTCACACACACACACCCCATACCCCCCCAAAACAACCCCAACCCAACCATGTCCACCCACCACG
>LDEV01001753.1:0-14116 GCA_001014755.1 Blastomyces silverae | reverse complement strand
AACTGAGCTGAGTTATCTATAACAGATTTACAGTTTTATCTCACTTTTTATAAAGATAGTATATCTTCACTTATAGATATAATAACTTTAACTTTATAATTTTACTAACTTTTAATTTATTATTTTTTTTCTTCTTTTTCAGAGTTATAAATATTATCTATTTCTTTTTAACTGAACTGAATAACTCAGCTGTCTAACTCAGTTTTATACTGATAACTTACTTCTTTCTCTTTTTTCTCTTCTTCTCTGTATCTATAGAGTTAATAGTGATTATATTCTCAGAGAGCTGATAATCTGTTTTATATT
Organism: Blastomyces silverae; assembly: GCA_001014755.1. Taxonomy (NCBI): domain Eukaryota; kingdom Fungi; phylum Ascomycota; class Eurotiomycetes; order Onygenales; family Ajellomycetaceae; genus Blastomyces; species Blastomyces silverae. The sequence continues at coordinate 13,810 of LDEV01001753.1, read as the reverse complement.
AATATATATTTTACTAATATATTTGAGTGTTATAGATATAATTATTACTTATCAGATTATAAATTACAGTGTGTATTAAATAAATTGAAATAATAGTTTATATAAATCTCTTTTAATATATCAGAGATTATAATATAGTCAGTGAATAAGTTATAACTACTCTAATATTTATAATACACTGATTTAATACTGAGATTATAACTATAAGTAAGAGCTGTTTTCAGATTAATTAACTATTTTAACTGCACTTTTTTTTTTTATTATACAGTTTTACATCTCTCTATAACTTTATATCTTATAGCTATTCAATAATTTCATTTATACTCTGAGTTATTTACTCTGTCAGATGTTACAGCTTATATATAAATAAGTACAGTCTGATGAACTTCTGCTGTAACTACTGATAAATGAGTGAAAATGAGTTAATAAACTGCTAAGACTGTGACTGCTTAAGCTGCTGAGACTGCTGAGACTGCTGCAGTTACTGCTGTTACTGCTGAAGCTGTTACTACTGAAACTGAGACTACTAAGACTGCTGCAGCTGCTGAGCTTACTAAGTTTACTAAACTTACTCTATATAATTATTAACTGTAAATCTTTCATTATTAATCTATTTCTCTTTATTTTTTAATAGTTCTTTATTTATATTTGATTATTCTGACTGCTTCAATTATATTATAAATATATTAAGAATTAATTACAGTAAATTACAGTATTTAATTAGAGTTACTTTTTAATTATAATTATTAATATCTCTATATAAACTATCTGATATTTAATTATATTTTATTTAGAGCTTCTATATTAACACTATAACACTATTATAATATTATTCATCTTTTTCATTTATATAATTATTCTCTATTAATGACTGTAATTCATCTATCTAAGTTATATACAGTTATTCATATATTTCATTATATTTGCTTAAGAGATTAAATGACATGTTTTTCAAGATGAATAAGTGAGTGTAAGTGAGTGATTAATACTTGTACATTGAATAACTTTATACACTTATTTCAATCAACTGCTATCTATCTACTTCATATATAACAAATAGTAGAATAGTAACAACAGTATTTGATTTTTTCATAAGTTATTCATTTCTCACTTTATTCATCTGTAACTATGTCTGCATGCTTATAAGTATACATATACATATACATATCACATTATTTAACCAACTACTCTGTACACTTATACTTTCATTGCCACTTGCAACAAGCACATGTGCTTTCAATTTCAAAAGAAGAGAAAAAGACGATGAAAAGTAAAATAAGAAGCATAAACACAGTTGTGTATAAGATATAAAATAAATTAAAGTAAAATAAAAAGAGGAACAAGTAGGCCGTGAATAAAAGGGGAAAAAAAAGAAGAGGGGGATATAAAAACAGATCGTGGGAAGAATGTAAGACGGAGAATGAGAAGAAAGCAGAAGACAAGAAGTTATATACTCAGGAAGAAAGTAGAAAGGGAAAAAAAAAGTGTTATGACAGTCAGTAAAGAAAGGAAAAAGAGAAGAAGAGAAAGGAAAAGAAAGCAAATCAATCTCACACAACATCAATAATACAAAAGCAGAGAGGGATGAAGGGAGAGAGAGGGGGGGAGAATGACATATCAATCACAATCACTCAGTCAACTCGCCCAATACAGACTCTCTCTCCTCACATTCATCCCATCGAAAAACTCCCCCATACTAAAATACATCATCACCTCCAAACCCCCAATTCCTCTGATGAGCATTCCGACTGATCCTCCCCTCAGTCACACCCGCACTCACAGACGGCGCTGGCTTCTCCTTCGCCTTCGCCTTCTCCACCTCCGCCTCCTCCGCCCCAAATGTATCCCAGCTCGAATCCATCATCTTCACAGCCTTCTTGTGATCACCACCACCATCATTTGCAGGTGGATGTGCAGGTGGATGTGGATTCTCATTCTCATCACTCTTCTTCCCATTCGCATTACCGCTGTCATTACTATCATGATGATGATGATGATGATTATTATTATTATCATTATTCACCTTCTTTTCCCCCCCTTTCTCAAAAGAACCCGAACCATCCGCACCAGCATCCACCATCATCCAATGGCTATCAAAGTCCTTACGCCTATGAGCGGCATTTGCAGAAATGTTAGACACAGGTTGTAGCGGTGCCTCATCAGCAGTAACACCCTCAGCAGCGCCGCTACCCGTGCCTGGGACGCGCGTGTCTGAATCGCCGTAGATGTTGTTTTGATACAGGCCTAGACCCTTGTTATGTGCAGCGCCGGGGACCTTGAAGGGCGCCTGCTCCTGTTGTCCTTGTTGTTGCTGTTGCTTGTTGGCGATAGGTGCATCAGCGTCCTCGAAGATATTATTTTCGTACAGGCCCAGGCCCTTGTTGTGTGCGTTACCTCTGGGATTTATCGGCTGGTTCTGCTCGCGTGTGTTAGGCGTTCCATTGTCACGGATCTCAAAATGCGTTTCTGCATCGCGCCGTGGTTGCGGGGCTCGACGTTGCTTAGGTGGACTATCTGCAGTATCACCCTCATCGTCGCTCCAGCCGAAATGGCGCACGTTCTGCGGCTGGAGCTTCTGTCGCGGTTTCTCAGGAGTGGCAAAGTCCTCGAAATCCCACTGGGACAGATGTTTCTTTGCGTGGGGCCGGAGAGGGAGGTTGTTCTGTACACTCTTCGGGTCCGCCTCGCCGAACTCGAAGGGATTCTCCTGCCTTGGTTTTTCTTGCCTCAGTTTGGGTGGTTCAGCCTCGCCAAATTCAAAGTGACCTGGAGCCTGTGGTTTCGTCGTGGACCTAGGATGAGGCGTCTCTCCGAACTCGAAATGGCTGTATTTCCCCGAATGATGTATCTTAGCTGATGTTTTTTTATCCTCTTGCTCGCCTCGTTTCCCTTCAGCTTCATCCATAAACAACCGCGACGGCCTATACATCTCTCCTATCTCTTCTTTGGGCGGGATAACGTCATCTTTCCTTGCAGGCCGCGAGAATTTCCCCGTAGGCGTGGACTCAACATCGTCCCCAACAAACAATTCACTGTAATCGCGAGGAGGAGGTTTGGCAGACCCTCGCGAAGCGACTGACACGGGCCGTTCTTCTGGTGGAGGAGAACGGGGTTCGAAAAGCGACAGTGACGTATGCGGATCTTTGGTAAATCTCTTGCTGGGGGACGCGAATGATCCAAATGACGCGTTTGACGCGGCAGTAGTAATCGACCGCTTTTCTGCCAGGGACGCGGGCGACGAAATGGAAGTGGAGCTTTTGGCAGCGGCGGAGATGGAGGAGTTGACGAGACGCGACTGTTCAGTTGTGTAGCGAATTGGCCAATTGCGGCTGTGCGCGTCGATGACCTCAAGCTGCTTGAGAAGCGCTCCTTGGTCCCAGTACAGTCGAATTTGTGTAATCCTATCGTTGCTATCAAAATGGACGATGTGGACCTGTAACAGAGTTCAAACTTTAGTCAGTGTTTACATATATTAGATATTTTTGTACCAAATATTGCTCCATATTGCTCCATATTTTAGTTGTCTTTCTTTTTTCCATTTCTTTTTTTTTTTGCTTTTTCTTCTCTTATCTTTTCGCGCGCGGGGCATTGTTCCAACAATGCCAAAAGTAATAAGAACCAGAGAAATAAATAGGTCTTGTTCGAAGAAGGGTAAATTGGGCAACTGACTATTGGCACCGTAACGACGCGATCGACAAGGAAATTATCATCCAGCTCCAGCAGATACGCCCCTCCCCCAGATATAAACTCCAGCGAAGTTTCGACGTCCAAGCATAGCGAACGAGCACCCTCGACTGCGTGGACGATCTTCTCTGCTTTCTTCCTGAGGGCGCGGGACTGGGTGATGAGATGTTTGACGATGGGTTCTGGGTGGGAGAAAGAGGTTGTGGTGGATATGTAGTGCAGGGCAGCATCGGCGGAGAGAGACGCGGCAGCTGGATCGGCCAGGAACCGCTCGTAGACGGTTTTGAGCGACATGGTTGGTGGGATAGGTAGGGTAGATAGATAGGTGGATGGAGGATGGAGAGAGGAGGGAGAGAGAGGGGAGAGAGAGTGTGTGTGTGTGACAGAAGAGGAGAAGAAATAAGACGAGGCCAGATATGAGGAGGTAAGTAAGTAAGAGCCAGGGATCAGGATTGTTTATTATATATAGCTATGTATTATAATATTATTAGGGGACGGTGCTGGCCGCGGGGGGGTTGTTGTTGCTATGGATGTGCAGCACGGCGTAATCTGGCAAGCGTGTATTCTGTATTCTGTATTTCTGCGGTTTCTGCTGGTTCTGCACCGCCCGTGGGGCATCCGCGGCAGGGATACATACAGTTGCGCTTGGGGCTCGGTATTTATTTCTCAGGAGGGCTGGCGGCAATGTACAGCTGTGTATATCTATCTCTCTGCCGCTAGGGGGGTCGAATTGACAGCGAGTGTATGATCTTTTCTTCCTTGTGAAGTGCAGAGAGATTGAGAGATAAACACAGATAAACAAAAGATAGAGAGATGTTTCCATGTAACCTTGTCTGGGGAAAAACAGAAACCAAACAAGGTGGGTTACAGCAAGGAAAAACCTGGACAAGTCAGTCACCATAAACATAACAGCAACAGTTGGATACCAATCATTGACTTTCAGTGTCTTCCTTCTTCTACAGTACCTGTCCCTGGGTAGTTTAAAGAGAACTTTCCATTGTTTGCCGTCCCATGTTCCTAAGAAAACAAGAACCAGGAAGAAGTTTCCACAGTCCCTCCCCAGGGGCCAGGCCACAGCAGCTGCAACTAATAAATAAGCCCCAAACACCAAGCCCCATAACAAACGCCACCGTTTCATCTTCTCTCGCAAGACACTGTGACTGGCTGCGCACTGAAGACGGGGCCTAGCTCGGGCTTCTGGAATGCTGTGGAGAAGCCTGGAACGCAGCGAAAGGAGCCAGGCACGTGTGTGTTGAAATAGCCAGCAAGAATCATCTACAGTTATCAAAAATATCATTTTATTCTTGATGCTATGTACTGTATGGAGTACAAGGCAGCGTGCTAGCTTTGATCTATCATTACCTCTCTTGCTCTCTCAGTAATCTGTACTGAGGTATGTTTTAACACTGATCTTGTTAAAGGGGAAACGACGTTACAATGGGTATCAAGCTTGCCTCCCTGCCCATATTGCACTCCCTAAAGCCAGCAATGTCATACCATAGGTTAAGTTACACATTTCAAAGCGTGAGCTGTTCCATTCCAATCTATTGTCTTATTCATCTCAACAATCACAAAAAGGAATGACCCTGAATAGGACAAATAGAATACAATCAATTTCATCTGTAGTTATGTATATTGGGATGTGGGTGTCTGGGTGTATATATGTTCTTCTCCCCCCTGAAAAAAAAACCAAACCCGCCTTTTTAAAACGCCTTGCTGAATGACCAAATGAAGCCCAGTGGTGGAAAATACCCCCATAAACCCCCGTTCATCGTTCTCTAGGCGTTTGGTTGTGGGAGCCTTGGGGTGATGTTTTTGAGAATTGGATTCAATAGATGAATGAATGCAGCTCTTCCAATAAACAATCTCTGTAGAGCAATGTAGCCCGATAGACAAAGCACACGAAACAGAAATCCGGAAGTCATCCTCGTGCCGTTCGTTTCCTTACTTTTGTTTTTTTTATATAATAAAGGGTAGAACACCGCGATGAGAATAAGACAGAATATTCAATTCTTTGGTTTCTCCATCGCTTCTCTCTCTCTCGCTCGTCCCGTTATTTTCATTTTTCCACTTTTTGTCCTTTGCCTACCTTCGTCCCTTTTTATGGTATAGATAATTTTTAGAAAGAAAGATGTGGTATATTATTACAACGTCCTGTTTTCATAGCAATTGTTAGCCATGGGCTGATCTTCTGTCTCCGCGCAGCTCTCTCTTTCCACAGCTCAAATACACACAACACCAGTGCCTGCAGGAGTGGGGACATGGGTATGGGACGGGTTTAGACAGACCCTAAATAATCCTCCTTGATACTTCCAATCGCGAACATATTGCGCACGTCATTTCGCAACCCAATCAGCTTGATGCGCAGATTGGTCCCTTTCTCAATAACCTGTTCTCCATTGTCCGTATATTGCGGCGGAGTCGCGTCGGGGTCCCATTTGATTTCGGGGGGAATCAACTATTACTCCGGACAAAGGTGGAATTATACTCGTTAGCAAAGCGAAACACCGGTGCGTATAATTCAACCACTCCAGTAAAAAAAAGAACAGGAAATATCCACGGCAACGAGCAAAACATAATAAATGAACATACATGTTTCGACACGAAGACCGTCAACGGGCCAACTTCTGCAAATATCCCTTGGTTTTTAACGGATGTCACGATAGCATCCACCTTAATGCGATCATCACCATCACAGGTGATACCCAGTTAGCACGACACGTGTAAAAAGCCCATCTGAATCCCACAAACAAACCCAACAGAAAATACATACCGTCTCCCCCTTAAACGGCTTCCAAACAATCGCCCTGTACATAATAGTATACTCCGCCAGCCCGCTACCAGGCAACACCCTCCCCTCCGAAATATCATATGTATCCATCACACAGACGATATAATAGTCGCCCGTGCACACGCCCTCCACGTCATCTAACAGCTTCTGCGTTAGGTATTCCTTCACGTGTGAGCCGAAGAAGGTCGGGTGGAGGGTGAGGACATGTTCGAGGAAGTGGATGAAAAACATGGTGAAAAAAAGGCTGGGCGGGTGGATGCAACAGAGGACGAAAACCGCGCGCTGTAGTTTCGCGCTCGCTTTATGGCGATTGGAATAGACGCCCTCTAAGCAATGGATCGCCGGATTTTTCTGGACGGAAGAATGGTAAATTTTCTAAATCCCCCGCAGCCCCAAGCTCTGTCTGTGTGTGGGTGGGCAAGATCCAATCCCAACCCCCAAAGCTCCCAGAACGGCCCTCCTAGCAAACGGACTTTGCGCGCAAACAAAGTCCGGGCGACGTCGTGCTCGATTCTTAGCGTATCATGACAGAACTGTTTTGTTCCTTCGCTGTTTATTCTTTCTCTATTTCGTGGTCCAAGCGGGCAGACTGTTTGATAATGACGGACAAAAGCAAGCGCGTAGCTTTAGCCAGCAACAAAACGTCTATTGCTAGAAACTGAGTAAACGAGAGACAAGAAGAGAAAGCTGTATATTGGTACACTGAGCGAGTTGGAGGAGGAGAAGGGCCGTCCGTACAGGTTAGCTGAGCTGAGTAAAACCTAAACTAAGTAGCCCACGGGCGCGTTGCGGAGAGCGAAGTAATCCGTGGGATTGCGCAAGTGAGCAAAGGATAAGGCGGAGGGGAGAGAGAGGGAAGAGGGGAGTGTGAGGCGGGAGAGATTCAGAGATTGGCTGCTGGCTGCTGGCTGTTGAAGCCTGATAGAGGCAAGAAGTTGCGGCGGGAATCGCAGTCACGTGGAATCTATATTTTGTCACGTGATATCGAACTCTATCCATGGATCGATGATCTCGGGTTTCTGCACAATGGACATTATAGATGCCCGTCTTGGAAGTTGGGCCTGGTTCCCGAGGTCGTGGGATGGCGGAGGGCTTAAAGAGTCTATACAATATACGGAATGAAAAACAAATGGTCTTCTTTCCCAATATACTGACAGGGAAGCTGCTAACCAGCGGAACTGTGACGCGAGTCTGAGGCATATGTAGATAGGCGAACACGAGCGTTGCTTGTCCCATGGGAGAAAAGGGAGACAAATAAATAACTCTTATAAACAACAAAAAAATACTTATAAAAATGGCATACTTATTGAGGGTACGATTTTGATGGATATACTAAATATGTATGTCTTCATGGTGGCCGATGACGATCACATGAAAGCTGGCACTCGCGGCAACCTTAAAATCCTTCTTCCTCGCCTACCCCGGAACAACAACATCTGGGGAAACCGGCACATCTCAGCCCCCCAGCCTGAGCCAGACAGACACACAGGAGAGCCGGAATATCGAGAGACCACAGTCCGAATACAGATATTTACTGATCCTCCATACCGAGACTGGGAACAATATACCAACTCGCATCCCTTTATCAAGTTGCCGGCTCCTGCTCTACCCACCATCCCCGCTTATCTATAACCTATACCTAGGTTCCAAGGTTACTACACCCAGGTACACGTTCATGTACCACTCCTTCACCTCTGTGTGAACGGGCAACTCGAATAGCAGCCATGGCGCTCAACCTAGAAAAGCAGTTTACCTTTGTAAGTAGTAGATCTCTACTTTATGGACCCCTCCGTAACCTACAACAAGAGACTGACCGTTTTTGTGCAATAGTATGGTGCCTACCACCATAATCCAGTAAGAGATATCCGGAAAACCCACCCTCCTATGTAGATCCTATATGCCACATACGTTCAAACCGTCCCTATCTATCTATCCTAACACATCACCTCTCGCTACATAGGTCAACATCGCAATCCACATCACATGTGTCCCGGTGATAATGCTCTGCATGTTCCAGCTGGTACACCTCCTATTCTCCCATTCCCTCCCTATCAGCAACAAAATACAAAACTAACAACATCATCCAGGCAACAAACTCAGGCCCCGTCATCACCCTCCCGGACTCCCTCTCCACCACAAACCTTCCCCCAAACCTCGGCACCATAGCTGGCATCCTCTATGCGTCCCTCTACGTCCTCATGGAACCTGTAGCCGGCGCTCTCCTCGCCCCCTTACTAGTCGGTGGCACGGCGCTTGTCAACCATCTCACAGCCACCTACGGTTCCACCGCGACCTACTGGGGCCTAGGCATCCAGGTAGTCGCATGGATAGCGCAGTTTGTCGGCCACGGCGCTTTCGAGGGAAGAGCGCCCGCATTGCTAGATAATCTGGTGCAGGCGTTTTTCCTCGCGCCGTTTTTTGTGTGGCTTGAAGTGCTGTTTTCGCTGGGGTACCGGCCACAGTTGAAGGCGAGGATTGATCAGGCGGTTATGAAGGAGATTGCGAAGTTTAAGGAGGAGAAGGGGAAGGGGAAGGGGAAGAGTTAAACAGTTCTTTTGCTTTTCCCGTTCCCACATCCCACCTAACTCCCTTGGCCGTTTCCTTTTGCTTTTAAGCCATCAGGTGGAGGATAAGGTGGCTATTAGTTGTGTGCTACATTTGCGGCGGGGCTTTTGTATTCTCTATATACCCAGGGGTCAAGCAAGGGGTTCATGAAAAATGCAGTATGGTATGGTGTGGTGATGATTGATGCGCGATGGGAACAATTGGAAGGAGGAAGCAGGATACACTGACACGACCTTTTCATATCTATTTTCTTTGGAGGGGCATGATTTTTTCTATCCGCGACTCCCGGAGTTGTCTATTCCCCTCTCTTCCCCATGATCGTTTCGGTACTATTACTCAAACATAGTGGATGTTTATACGTGACGGATAATGCTTTACGTGGCGGTTAATTGATATTTTTTATATAATCTAGCATATGTTATTGGCATTGATGTTTTCAATTGCAAATGTATTTATCTACTTATTATTATTTGTGTTTAATAAATTCCAACGACATATTAAATGCATCCACTTCTGCTCTTTTGTTTTCTTTTGGCGTCGGAATTCCGGCGATAGACAAAATTGTTCTCGTTATGCTGATGACTAATCACAACAATGTGGCCCTAGTCGGCAACTCTAGGAATCAACAAAACCCAAAACATGACGAGACACCACGCATTGCGCCTCCAGATGGCGATATTTGTAGCAACTGAAGTGTATAAACGATAGTAGACGTATCTGCAATAGACAAGCACTGCAATCGCACCGTCCCATCGCCTGCAACTGTCCGCTGTGGTGGCAGTCAGCCCTCGGAACAGACTTTGCTGGCTGTCCTATTAGGCTCGGCAAGATCTTGGCTAGTCCCGTTTGGGCCCAATCCTCCTCGCAACCTCAAAGCTCGCTCTTTTCCACCATCCACAATATCCGCTCCTCTCCTCTCCCACTCTGCAACCTCCAATTGCTCTCTCCTCCCATCTTTTTCCATCTCTACTCCCTCTGAACCCCATCCTTCACAATGTTCAGAAACGCCCTGCGGCAGTCCAGCCGCTCTGTCGCCGCCGTCTCTGCCTCTGGCAGGATCGCTGGTGTAAGTCATCCCTCTTCTCTTCTTCCCTTTTCCCCAAACCCCCAGCCACGCCCATCGCCTTTATCGCTTCCACCCGCCAGAATCCATCCATGCCGCCTTCAATATTGATGTCGATGGCCTGTTTGGATCCAATTGACTCAATTATATCCCCTTTGAGTCGCGTCTGCTCTGTTTAGCCCCCGCTGACAAATTTTCTCCCCGTCGGAATCAGGTTCGAGTTGCTGCCCCAGGACCACTTTCACAAGTTCGAACATACGCTGCGGAAGCAAAGGCTTCCTCTACCGAACTCTCCTCCATCCTCGAACGAAAAATCCGGGGTGCCCATGAAGAAGCCGGCTTTGCTGAGACTGGCCGCGTCCTCTCTGTCGGGTACGCCCAGAATCCCTCACCCAAACAAACCAACATCAGAGAAAAAAAAATGAGCCATTGCGAAAATACAACCACAATAAAGAGATATAATGATGAATGCTAACTAGCTGGACAATAGTGACGGTATTGCCCGTGTCCATGGCATGGCCAATGTCCAGGCCGAGGAACTCGTCGAGTACGTTCTTTGTCTAGCCATCCGACCGTAGAAAGCCAAATGTATACTTACACCTAACTTTTAGGTTTGCCTCCGGCGTCAAGGGCATGTGCATGAACTTGGAAGCCGGCCATGTCGGTGTTGTGCTCTTCGGTTCTGATCGTCTCGTCAAGGAAGGCGAGACTGTCAAGCGAACTGGCCAGATTGTATGTGCAGAAAATTCTTTGTCATCAAATTGATGTTTTTTATATGTCTAACCCTTCTCCCTCAGGTTGATGTCCCCGTTGGCAATGAGCTTTTGGGCCGTGTCATTGATGCCCTGGGTAACCCAATTGATGGAAAGGGCCCAATCAACACCAAGGAGAGACGACGTGCTCAGGTCAAGGCTCCTGGCATTCTGCCTCGCCGCTCCGTCAACCAGCCTGTACAGACCGGTCTCAAGTGTGTCGACTCTATGGTCCCCATTGGCCGTGGTCAGCGTGAGTTGATCATTGGTGATCGTCAAACTGGAAAGACTGCCGTCGCTCTTGACGCCATTCTTAACCAGAAGAGATGGAACGACTCCAATGACGAGACCAAGAAGCTGTACTGTGTTTACGTTGCTATTGGACAGAAGCGTTCCACTGTCGCCCAGCTCGTCAAGACCCTTGAGGAGAACGATGCCATGAAGTACTCCATCATTGTTGCCGCCACTGCTTCCGAGGCTGCTCCCCTTCAGTACATTGCTCCCTTCACTGGTAAGTCTTATTTTTTCCCTTTGTTTTTCTTTTTTTTTCTTTTTATCTTATCGTCCTTTTTTTCCTTCTTATCCTATTCTAATCTCTATTTTTACCCGTTTTAGCGACCGCTGTGGCCGAGTTCTTCAGAGACAGTGGACGCCACGCCCTCATCACCTATGATGATTTGTCCAAGCAGGCCGTTGCCTACCGTCAGATGTCTCTGCTGCTCCGTCGTCCCCCCGGACGTGAGGCTTACCCCGGAGAGTATGTATCAAACTTGCCTTCTTTTGTGGGGTTCACAAATGTCTAACTCTTATACCTTTTAGCGTCTTCTACCTCCACTCTCGACTTCTCGAGCGTGCCGCCAAATTGAATGACGCCCACGGGGGCGGCTCCCTCACTGCCCTCCCCATCATTGAGACCCAGGGTGGTGACGTGTCCGCATACATTCCCACCAACGTCATTTCCATCACTGACGGCCAGATCTTCTTGGAGGCCGAATTGTTCTACAAGGGTATTCGACCAGCCATTAACGTCGGTCTCTCCGTGTCCCGTGTCGGCTCCGCCGCTCAGCTCAAGGCGATGAAGCAAGTCGCTGGTTCGCTCAAGCTTTTCTTGGCTCAGTACCGTGAGGTTGCCGCCTTCGCCCAGTTCGGTTCCGACTTGGACGCTTCCACCAAGCAGACCCTCAACCGCGGCGAGCGCCTGACCGAGCTGCTCAAGCAGAAGCAATATAGCCCCATGGCTGTCAACGAGATGGTCCCACTTATCTACGCTGGTGTCAACGGCTATCTCGACTCCATCCCCGTCGACAAGATTCTGCAGTGGGAGACTGATTTCCTTGCCCACCTCAGATCCAATGAGCCTGAGCTTCTCCAGACCATTGACAAGGAGGGTCAATTGAGCAAGGACCTTGAGGCTCAGTTGAAGGATGTCACTATTGCCTTCAACAAGGCTTTCTCATAAGCATTTTGCGCGGACAACGGCAATGTATTTGAGAATGAAAGGAAGGGGAGGGAATAGAAAGGAAAAATATGTGTAACAAATTAAATCTTTGCATCCTCTTTTTTTCCTTTTGTTTATTTTTTTTCGTTTTTATCCCTTACGCATTCCCACCCACTCAAGAAAAAGGATCATTTTTTTCCTTCTCCTTTTCTTCCTCTCTCCTTATTTTCTTTAATAAAAACTCACTCTTGCCACAAACTATCATGTATAGACAAGAAATAGCTCGTGTACAATTTTGAAATCAATTTCATTTTCGTTTTATTATTTTATTATTTCAATTTCTTGTTCATTCTTGACATTCTATTAAAAAGAGAAAAGCGGTATAAGAAATTGCACTCATAACTTCTCTACACATGGAAGCCGTCTTAAGTAATGAATTCTCTCTTTTTCCTACCTCTCCCCCTATGATCATTCATCAACTCTTGTCTTCGCATCTCTCTTTTGTCCCGCTAGCCTACTTTTTCCATTTGTGGTTTCTCTTGTTTTTTTCAGTGCTTCTTTTTTCTCTTTTATCACTTTCTACTTGCTATATGATGAAGGGTGTACAGTTGAATGTGGTTTTAAAAAAACTGAACATGGTTTTAAATCTCAGCTGAAAAAACCTTCAGTGTGGTTTTAAGTTATAATCATGCTATGATTTTAAAGTTGAACATGGTTTTAAAATAAGATCTCAATTTTTAAAATCACATTCAACTTTTATCTCTATTTCTTAAAATCATGTTCAACTTTAAATCATGCTTAGCTAAGCTCAACAATTGATATATGCTAAGAATGATTGAGATATATATTTAAAATAGTATTCACATGTAATCTTCTAAGATTCTGCATTCTTCATAGCTTTACTCACACAATTCTCTGTTTAAAACAGTCATTCACTTCATAAAAATTCACAATGATGAATGCTGAGATTAATAATCAGATAATAAAGTGAATGAATGATATTAGAGTTGATTTTTTTATCATTCAATATCACTTCATTAATCTTGCTAATACATTCAAAGTCTTCACATGATCTACTCACTGCACTAAATAACAATAATACTATATTAAATAATGAGAGTGATGATTCTGATGATATAAGTGATTCAGATGACTTACTCAACTACATTAATCTCAATTCAGAGTTCAAACCTTCTTCTGAATCACTTGATATGAATCTGAAAGAATATAATTCAATTCTTCAATATCAATTAATAAAGAAAGACTCATATATTCTCATTAATATAAGTGTAATTTCAGTATAATCTTTATTAATATCTCTATAAGTGTATAACTGATGTGAAAAAAACATATAAAGAGCATGATTAAACAATTCAGTCTAAAGATTACAAAGAGAGAATAGAATAGAATATTAGTTGAGAAAGTGCAGAAACATTTTATGATGTCAGAATATTCTCACACTGATTCTGAAGACATTTTACACTTCATTTATATCTCAAATTCACTTCAGAGTGTCT
>LDEV01001752.1:10850-71619 GCA_001014755.1 Blastomyces silverae | reverse complement strand
CATTTCGACATGGATGTGTGCTGGGTTTATGGTTGATGTTGATGTTGATGTGGTGGTGGAGGTGGGTTTGGGGCGGGAGAGACGGCCGCATGCTACGGCTTGGTTGGCGCCTTTGCCGCCGGCGTGGATGCTGAAGGAGGTTGATGTGAGGGTTTCGCCTGGTTCGGGGAAGCGCGGGGTCACGGAGACCATGTCGACGTTTAGGGAGCCGATGATGCGGATTGAGGGGGCCATTTTTGTTTTTCTTGGGAGTTTTTCGTCCTTGCTTTTTTCGGTGGAAGGTATGGTGGTTGAGGATAATCTTCGGCTGGAATATATGTGTTTCTGTTCTTTCAACGGCGAGTGGTCTGTGTAACAAGGACGTGATTCATGGAAATCACATCTTGAGAAATCGATTCTTCTACCAGTTGCGTACCTAATTCCTAACCTACATCAATTCCCTACCCGTTGCTGAATTCCTGCCTGGTGATATCTACCCATCCGCGCCGCCTCCTCCATACTTCCCCTTTCTAACCATACACAGGGCGTACAGTTGAACGTGGTTTTAAAAAAACTGAACATGGTTTTAAATCTGGGCCCACTTTTTTAAAACCACGTTCAACTTTTAGCGTCCATCTAAAATACACACACTAGACATACTCTACACATAGATTGCATATATTACTAATCATTCTCACTCCCTCAACACTAGGGGTTAGGGATTAGAATTAGGGGTTAGGATTAGAGATTAGAGCCTGAGAAATATGAAAAATCACTATTCGCGGCACCCCCCTCCCCACTATATTCAGAATATAGTGGGTGGGTGCTGTGAGTAGGTATCATGGGAGATGTGTGAGCTCTGACTAGTGTATGTAGTTTTAATGGGGGGGTGCCATGGTTATAATTTAAAACCACGCCGAAGGTTTTTCCGGCCGAGATTTAAAACCACGTTCAGTTTTTTTAAAACCACGTTCAACTGTACGCCCTGTGTATGGTTAGAAAGGGGAAGTATGGAGGAGGCGGCGCGGATGGGTAGATATCACCAGGCAGGAATTCAGCAACGGGTAGGGAATTGATGTAGGTTAGGAATTAGGTACGCAACTGGTAGAAGAATCGATTTCTCAAGATGTGATTTCCATGAATCACGTCCTTGTCTCGCAATTGATATAGAATTTCTTCTTGTTGCTCTTTCAGTGGAGACTGTGCTGGGGAACTTCTGTGGATGACGTAATTGGAGCCCCTTCCCTCACCTGATCCCCGGGCGGCTCTGTTCCGCAACTTGACGACAAATTGACTGTTCTCATTTAAGATCACCTAACTTTCTATTTACTACATAGAGATATGTATACTAGATAGAAGTAAGTCTTGGAGAGTTCCCAATGCACATTCATCCTATTGACTGTCCTTTGATGCAGGTGTTGTTCATCGGATCTTTTGCGAGCCCACAGCCATCGCGCATAAGCAGAACATCCGTTTTGGGAGGCCAATGAACCATCGATATCTCACCCCCTTTAACCGGAACATTCATATAAATATACGAAAAGACATCTATGCCTTCCCGACGGACTTCTTATCATTGAAACCGAATTTTATTACGTTCTGCTGCAGCAAGTTCGAGAGTGGTGCTTGGTCGTGGATGGGATATCAAAGGATGGTTGAACTGAATAAGAGGGCAAACTGCTCCATCAGACAGATCAATCCTTACGGCTGGGTCACCACTCTTACGATATAAAGCATGCTCTTCCCTCTCAGGTAAATTCACAGCTGTTTCATATCCAAACGCAGCTTTACGTTGACTGGCTTTTCTTGTTCTTCTCTTGATTTTTGGGGGGATTGAACATACAGTCAGAGGTGAGGTGAGGGTTTGGTAAATTGATATTAACTAACCAATGGACTAATATTCCTAACTACAACCTAACATAACCGGAGAGAAGTAAGATGAAAGGAACAAAACAAGAAGATCAATAGGAAGTGTCCATACAAAATCTAGAGGGGGCGAAGGCTGAAGTCCAAAGAAGAATGATACAGTACTTAAAGCAGTTAAAAAGGGTGGGCCATTTGGGAGTCGATCAACAAGGAAAGAAAGAAAAAGAGCCAGCTCCATCTCATTATTTCTTCCCCGAGAGCCGTTGGCGCATCACCAAAATACTGAAGTAGTTCCGGCAGCTACTTCCTCGGTCAAAGCTTCGACTGTCTCCGCGATTTCCGAACAAATGCCAACCCAGCTTCCATGGCCATATCGCTGACTCTGGTGCCTGCATCGAATTCTTGAGACAACGCGTCTTCAAGCAAGTGGGCGTGGTATACGGCGTAATAACATGACTGTCGATCGGCATTCAAACATTCTTGCGGGAAGGATACGAGTATCCGTGCAAGTTTCATCGCTTCACCAAACGATTGCCCTTTCGGCACCACCCGACTCGCCAACCCAATATCTAGAGCTTCCTTTGCCGTCACTGGTCGCCCTGTTAATATGATATCCAGGGCTCTCCCCAGACCCACGATTTGCGGCAGCCTGACTGTTCCTCCATCGAGCAGTGGTACCCCTAATTTTCGACAAGATACTTCGAATATAGCGTCTTCATCTACTACTCTCATGTCTCCCAGAAGACTCAGCTCTAGACCACCAGCAACGGCGTGGCCAGAGACAGCACATATCACTGGTTTACGAACATGCATTCGAGTTGGTCCGAGCGGTCCCATATTTTCACCACGAACGGGCTCGAAGTACGCCCTGGTGATACTGGAATGATGAGCTATGTTCGGTGCCGGTCCATGCCAATTTGTCAGCTGCGTCAGATCGAAGCCGGAGGAAAATGTGCCTCCATTGCCGTGTAAGACGCAGATCTTCTGAGTTGCGTCGGCTTCGAAGTCGAGGAACGCAGCGTGGAGTTTCTTCGCAGTTGGAATGTCGATGGCATTTCGTTTCTTTGGGCGGTTCATGGCGATGGTCGTTATGCCCTCACTCCGCTTGGTTATCACGATGGCACCAGGCTCCGGGTCTGCCTCCCCTGGCTGAGTGGGAAAGGTCGACGTGTCCGTTGGATTGTCCATGGCTTGGAAACTTGACTTTGTTGTTATCTGATGTCACTTCTGCGGAAGATATCCTAGCCACATGCCCTTGGGATCCTTTCGATATTATGAGGTAGAAGTATGCTAATTCAGCAAAAAGGGGCCAATGTCATATTTTATTTGCGCGGAAACCCTGGAAGCTCAGGCAGACGAAACGAGAAACGACAAAGACTCCTTTGCTTGTCTTCTCCCGTCTTTATCTACCATATCCGTCCGTCTCACAAACCCACTGTATGCGCATAAGCCAACATCCCCGTCAACAGATGGGGTAGCACGAGAACTTACATAGATGACGACTTCCCGACAAACCCCTGTTGGAAAACCCGTCAAGATACACTTTAGCTCACTCGATATCCGACTGGTGCAAAAAATGGCTTACATCCATGACATAGATCACGAGAGTCTTACTGTTAACCATTGCATGCACTGTGACGTATTCTACAGGCAAAGCTTTTATGCTGTATTCGAGGCTCTTACTCATCCCTCTGCATGTCCCAAACCAAGGACTAATATTTTCCCCTCCTTTACAATTGTCTTCTTACCCTCCCTACGCTGCTCCAGGGAACCCGAGCTATAAACTCTTGGCGCCTTAAATTCTTACGAAATAAAGTCGTCTTCAAACAACGATTTACATGTAGGTTAGGCGGCTTGTTTTCACGCCCCGTTCTGCACCTCCGTTATCCTCCCGCTAGGTTTATCAGCTGGGTTTGGCATAGAGAGTGGCAAAAGTAAAGGCAGTGAACTTGATCGGGCATAGGGGAATGAAAATTGGCAGCACGTGGACTGTAGATACATGTATGTATTTTTTTCCTCAGCCTCGTCGCAGACTCAAAATAGATTTTGCATATGGGTGGATACAGGAAAAGCGATTACTGCTACTGATGCAACTATTCATCATCGTTTGGATTTGGACTAAAACTATCGGACTATCTGTCCCCGAGGATATCATAGTCTCAAGACATGTATATCGAACTATCATTTTTTCTAGGGTGCGTTACTCCACATACGATAACCAATCCAGCTAAAGAGCAGGGATATTCAGATCGTTGAATGAAGAATGGAATTGAAAGACGACTCCCCATTAACAACAACCTTGTGGGGACTACAGATCTGTAGTGCTGATTATATCTTTACTCCCAGTTTTCCCTTCCTTCCCTTCGCATGTGACGACACTGACGAGGATTTGCTTTCAGGCGCACGCATTACATGTACATGCGCAGGTGACGGCGCTTAGAATGTGATTGTCGTCGGCACAGACGTTTGTAAACGTATTTTGTTCCTCCTAACGGCTACTAACTAGGAAGAGGCCGCCCGTGGTTGTCTGGTTCTATTGTAGATTACTTACTGGATCCTGCTGTATCGATACGAGAGGATGAAAAAGATCGGAACACTCGCGCGGTTGCGGCCCAATCAATTCAATGCGTGTAACTTTCCTATCGCTACCCAGCACCTTCGCAGCCAGCCTAGGTATTCCGCCAACGGGTATCCTCAAATATATACGTATAAATATGTCTATCAAATTTTGGAACATGATAAGTAGCACTGGAAAAATAGAGCACGAGGACAAGGTAACGATACAACAGAAAACGTGCTCGGATACCTCGACACACCTCTCACAATGTCACATTCAAAGTCGTATGGGAGATACGATAAGATTGTGTAACGCGTTAGCAAGGGAACACAACATGGAAACAATTGTGGAGGTTGCTACACAGAGTAGGCTCACGGGCCGCCTTTCACTCAATATCTCGAATAATGCCATAGACTAGCGGTTGGTATAAGGTGACTTCCGGCGGCCTGAAGTATACGGCTGAGCTCTTTGTAGGTTTAAAAAATTTCGTCCCGGAATGATAGCAGAGCTGTCAGTTAGCTTAGTAGTTGCCAGGCTACATGTATTTCCCATGTGGTGTTTTTTTATGTTCCCAGGCCAGCGGAAACTGAAACGATCATGTTGCCCCAAGCGGGGCCAGCCATCATAGATTTCGTAGCTGTGGACCTGCGTTCTATTCGTGCAGGTGGAAAACTGGCATTGTATCCTCGTAAATTGAAACTTATCCCTGATATGCTGGGGGGAGGGTTCGCAGAATCGATGAACCATGGGTCAGTTGGCTTCATATCAACCTTTGGTAGAGTTTCCCACCTCCGCCCTGTTGTTGTCTTTGGTCCTTGAGTGCCCGACAGGCTGACGCCGTATCCGACACCGACACCCAGCTGACAATAACGTCGTAGATCCCCTAACCAAAAAAAGGGGGGGGAGGGAGGAGGTTAAATGCTTGTCTTGATATTCGAGACGCTCCACCTCGGCCGCGAGACCTAATAGGGCCATTTGCATCAGTATGGTTGCTTTCCGCCGGATTCAATTCACCATTGGTTTTCCTCATAAAAAACAAACTCCCTTGTCCGCCCCGATCATTCCGTGCTGTAGCATCTATTCTGGCCCGTCTAGAAGAAGTCGGGTACCCAATGCTTTCCCCGCTCAAGCATGTTTTCATAAAATGGTTTTCTTCAGCCGCAAGGGTAGTCTACCGCCTGTATCCGTCCAAGCAGCCAAATTGAATATATGGCTGCTTGCATGCAAACCATTTTTTTTCGGTGGCTATAAACGATACGGAGTTCACCGGCCTTGATTCCTTTGATTCTAGCCTCGGGACCAAAGCCCGACTTCGACTTGACTGCTAGGTTAATGGTTTTGATTTCCCCACGTTATTTTAGAGCTGAGGCCAGTAAATCGAAATTAAGCTGAGGTTTAATATGGATATTTTTCGATATGTAGGCCTGGAGTGGGGGATAATGAACAGATCGTCCATGTTGATGGAGCCTTATCAGGGTCTGCCACATGAACAAACGATATGCCCGTCCAAGCGTTTTGCAGAAACGCAATGCGCTGTATTTTGATGTGATATGATCGCATAATGCCAAGAGCCAATCCGAATTGGTAGTAACATGAGAAAGTCGGCCCGGAATCGAGCCAGAGTGATCATAGAGCATTCAACGACGGCTGGGTCGGAGCATAGCTGGCATGACTATTATCCATTAACCTGATCGTAAGAAAACAGTACTCCCATCGGGTGATAGGTTGGAGAGTTCAAGACCCAGCATGTATCTTCATCGTAGGATTTTGATGCTTTGAGCACCCCGGGCTATGAAAGGGTGGGCTGATGTAGAGTTACGGAGTACTTGAAAAGCTTTCAGAGATATTTGAGCCTTTTTCATGGTAATGTCTCATAATCCAACGTCACGACGAAAACCGTCAGCCTGAAAGCGGGTAACAGCATTGTTAAGGCACCCGAATGTTATCATTCCTTGGGTCGGTGAGGGAACAATATGATCCAACAACATCGAACCGGGTGGCAGGTACGGAGCCCCTGAACCAATATTTCACTTTGCTGACGATGGTAGACTGGTAGTGAGTGTGGTCTTCGATCGGATATCGCTGGCGGTCCGTCTTTCGACAGGAATAGGCTACCGAGCCATACAACAGAACCAAGGATTCAGAACGCGGATCCCCGGTAGCTTCCACTTGCCGGAGAGCGAAAAATGCCACTGGACGGCAATAGGTGTGCCAGTACAGATTAAACGAGTAGAAATCGCATCTCTTAGATGTATAACTACAGACTATTCAATGTGATAGTTAGCTTTTCTATTTCCCATTATCGTGACATTTAGCATATCCGAGACTACGCAATAGAAACATACGGTTGGTTGCATCGATGGGGTACCACAGCAGGCTTCAGACATGTATTTGCGAACGTTCCGAATTACCTATCAAATTGTTATCTGCTCCATGAACCAAGTCGACTTCGATAGTCCGCCGATGGAGATGGGATTGGGAACATTCGGTTCCTTGCACCTGAGCAGTGAAGAAAGGCATTCGTATCCGCCAAGTGTGACTTCTGTGTCGAGGAATAAAATGGAGTTTGAATCATGCTTCCCCTTGTTCGTGCAGAGGTTTCAAAGCGGCCCGGAAGGCAAAAACATTTCCTGGGCCCGAACTATCTGATATGAATTGCTTAATATACCTGTCGGTTTTCGAAGGTTCCGGTGCCTTTTTTCCTCCAACTTCTCAGGGCTAGACATATCCCGTCTCCAATATATTACACCGGACTGCAAGGCTCGTGTGAGAATGGCAGCTTGTTATTCCCCACTGGATGATGGTTTGTGTGCCACGGATATTAAGCATTTTAAATGACGGGTGCAGTCACACATGGCATTTGATGTTGCTGAGAAGCGAAAATTTAACACGAAGAATGACTGAAGAAAAGACAAGATATTCCGCGTCCTCATGTCGACCAATTGGCCGCCTGAGACTGCTCTGATTGAGATATCAGCATCTCTTCATCTCCCGATAATTCAGTTTCGGAGGCGGGCTTCGGAGACATTTTCGCGTTTTCGCCTTTCCCAACTTCAGCTTAGCTTCACGTTTTTGCAAGGAGTCTGGCGCTGAAACAACTGGGAAGGATGCTCGCAATTCGTCGGCTTCTGGCCCATGTCTCTGAATCCAAGCTGAGGATGGAACTGCAAACTGTCCTGTATTATGTATGTTGCACGTACGAACACCCTTTCCGACGAAATAGCCGGAGTGACTTGCTCGTTTGCCGCAACTATCTTTCAGATATTCCAAGTGTGAAGAGGAGGACATGGCTGCTGTGGAATCTGCAAGGAGACATTCAGGGCCGGGAGACACGGGCCACGAAATGTCTCAGGCTAAAGGTGAAAGTGGCCTGGACAATGAAGAGAGCAGTGTTGGTCCAACTGCAGAGAATGAGGTTCCGCGATACATTCATGGCTGGCGGATGTATCTCTTGACAGCAGGGTGAGTTGTGGTGGTGATCAAAATATTTAAAATGGTTAACTCGTAGTTATATGTATCTATAGCATCTGGCTGAGCTTGTTCCTTTCCACGCTCGAGACCACGATTGTCAGCACTTCGCTGGTGTCTATCACCAATGCTCTCGACGGGTTTGAAAAGCGAGATTGGATTGTTACTTCTTACCTTTTGACCTACACTGGTAAATGTGCTGCATTTTTCTTACTACTACAATTCTCCCGCCACTTTAATACTCGAACTAACACCAAGGTGCAGGATTCCTCGTGGTATACGCCAAGTTGGGAGATGTATTCGGCCGGAAAACTATGTTCCTACTGGCCCTGGCCTTGTTTACTCTCTTCTCGATCCTCTGTGGTGCTACAAATGATATTGTGCAACTGTAAGTCCAGATCCCCGTACTGCCCCTCCCACGAGGCTAACTGGGGTTGGACAGCATTATATTCCGTGCTTTTCAAGGCATGGGAGCCTCTGGCATATACTCCATGATTATGGTTATAGCACCGACTTTGGTCCCCCAGGAAAAGTTTGGGAAATATATTGCGATAATAGCCTCCGTTTTCGCTATTGCCAGTATTCTAGGGCCCATCCTTGGGGGCGTAATTAGCACGAACTCAGCATGGAGATGGATCTTCCTATTGAAGTATGTGGGAAAGTACTCTGCTCATTGGAGCTGATACAGTTCGCATACTTACCACCTTTTCGCTCATAGCGCGCCGACGGGATGTGTCTGTATTGGGATTGTGGCGTTTTGTTTGCCATCATCGATATCGTCCCAGCCGGATGTGAAGTTCGCGGATCATCTTCGGGCCAAGGTCTCCAAATCGGCACTGAAAAGAGTCGATGTTGTCGGCGTGGTGCTACTCCTTGCATCGTCCATTTTGTTCGTTTTCGCCTTGGAGGAGGCTGGCACTCGCTATTCCTGGAGCGACGCTGTCATTATAACTACCTTCACTCTAGGCGGCATTGCGGGTATTTTGTTCGTTTTCTGGGAATTGTTCCTTGAAAAATCAACCTCATTACAGGAACCCGTGTTCCCACTTAGACTCCTCAAGAATAGAGTGTTGGCTGCTATGATGGCGTAAGTCAACCTCCCTACCCTCCCAGAGTTGCTTCTTAGTATGATGTGGTCATCGCTTATATGTATGCGCATCGCATCAAGCACTGCTTTCTTCACCGGTTTCCCATTTGTTCCAATTGTCGTCAATATCCCCCAACGTGCCCAGGCTGTCAGTGGACTTTCCCCAGTAAAAGCAGGACTAGCATTACTCCCTTTACTACTCATATCCCCGCTTGCTACAGCCGCTTCCGGCATATTAACCTCTAACTTCAAAATCCCGCCTTTTTACCTGATACTTCTAGGGTCGGTTCTGCAATTAATTGGTGTGGGCTTAACATGCGCATTGCCAACAAAATCGTTTGATGTCTCGCCCCAACAGTACGGGTACGAAGCTCTTATGGGACTTGGGTTTGGGTTGAGTTTGACTACCATTTTGACCCTTGCGCCGCTGGTGATAAAGGAACCTGATTTAGGTAGGTATTGTACATACATTACGCCGCCCATGCTAGGAACAGTCGAAAAACTAATGCAGTATAAATATCAGGGGTGACGATGGGTGCTCTGACTCAAGTGCGTGTTTTAGGCGGCACGATATCACTGGCAATATGGTACGAGCACTGATCACCCCCTGATAATTTTCCCTTTATATAGGCCACTTTTTAATCCCCTTTGACAATGCAGCTCGACAATCCTCAATAACGATCTCCGACCAAAATTGGCATCCGTAATCAGCCCCTCTCAACTACGAGCCATCTTAGATTCCCTCTCTTCCATCGACAACTTAGCACCCGCCCAACAGACTGCGGTAAGGTTGGCGTTTGGAGAAGGCTATAATAAGCAGAATATATTCTTAACCGCGTTCTCGGGCGTGTCACTTTTAACATCTCTGTTTATATGGGAGAAGAAACTAAGAAGGGTGGGACGAGAGCAGCAAGTGGCTAATTCACAAGAATAGAAGAAATCTTCCTCAAAGATAGTTTTCTTTAGCCAAGAGGTCCGTTCATTTATTCGGTTAGGTATGTATAGTACGTTTCATATCAAGCGATGGAAGTCTGTGGAACTTTCAGGGAAACCTGATCATCCGCTTCATAAACCGTTGAACTGACAGAATGTTTGTGGAACTATTATCTGCAACAGATCTTTGTCGTGTATCGTGATATTATATATGTTGTAATATGTAAGCCAGCCTATGCGTTAACGCGTGTGCAACAAAAAATAAAACTCCTCAATGAACGCCGCCTTCCATAACCATTGACCGTTTTCAAGCTGTAACTTGCCGAAAATCCAGAATCCACCTTCTTGCCTTGCCTCCTTTTCCACGGAACAAATGTGGAGTGACAAATGCCACACAAGTATCAAAAAAGAGGGCAGGAAAAATGATAAAAGAGAAAGAAATAGAAAGAAATAGAAACCACGGAGCAAGACCAATCATGGCCCATTACGATATATCTGAGAACCACCAGATCTAAACTGTATCGTTTCCCGCCGCTGGAGAATAAGCAATGCCCGATTGAGCGCCTGCTCACTGTAATTTCTCCCATCCACAAATTCTCTCCGGAGGGTAGACAAACTCGTACTCCACCCAATCGGCAGTCGGCGTCTGAGCTCATCCTCGACCCTGCCAACCTCCTCCATTAACTCTTTGCTCCCCTGGCCTGAGCCATGCGTGACAGCGTCCATAGTCGACGCGAGGAAGAGGCGGATGGCCTCGTCGACGTGCTCTTCCGTTGCGATCGGGGAGAGTGTGAGCTTTGCGAGGGATTCGCTGATGCGGATGATGGCTTCGAGTTGGCGGACGGTGATGGGGATTGAGGAGCGTGCGTTGGCGTCTAGTTCGGCTTTGTGTACTTGCTTGCGGATGGAGACGAAGTGGGATGAAAGCTTTTCTGCGGCTTCTGGGGAAAGACGTGGGGCGCAGCGTCTGCGGGTTGTTTGTTAATATTAGGAGTTTTCCTGGGCATAGATGATGGCACCGGCAGTGTATGAATACTTACGATTTACAGTAGCTGATGTATCGCTTCATTTTTTCAACTGGGATCTCAGCTTCCACTTGCTCTTCCACTCCTCTCCCACCCATGTGAAGGCCCATAACGTGTCTGGCGATTCTCTCATCACGGCCCTTTTCATGCTCATCTCTGACGATAAATATCATATCAAATCGGGACAGGATAGTAGTCTGGAAATCGATATTTTCACCAGGAGTTTTCAAGTCATCATATCGTCCGAAGATTGGATTTGCAGCAGCAAGTACAGACGTTCTAGCATTGAGTATAGTGGTAATGCCAGCCTTCGCAATGGAAATAGTCTGCTGTTCCATGGCTTCGTGGATGGCGACTCGATCTTCGTCTCTCATCTTGTCAAATTCGTCAATACAGACAACGCCACCATCTGCAAGTACCATTGCACCACCTTCAAGGTAGAATTCACGTGTTGTGGTGTCCCGTTGGACGGAGGCTGTAAGACCAGCAGCTGAGGAGCCTTTGCCAGAAGTGTAGATTGCAATTGGCGACACCTTTTCCACGAATTTCAACAATTGAGATTTAGCGGTACCAGGATCACCCAGTAGCAGTACATTGATATCTCCTCGAAGCTTCATGCCGTCAGGAAGAATTTTCTTGGATCCACCCATGAGCAGACAGGCAATCGCCTTTTTAATATCTTGATTTCCATAGATCGACGGAGCGATGCAATCAGCGAAGACCTGATAGAGATCCGGACGTCTGCTCATTTCCAAAAACTCCTGTTCCTCCTCATCGGAGAAAACTGAATTACCCTTGGCTGTGTGGTCGACATCGGTACTTATCCCAACAGCAAGAAGATATGGGTTTCGAATTGCCACTGCACTTTTTGTCGAGTTCTTGCTGCCTTTTGCTTGATAAATTGAAAACACTCCCATGACAGTACACCTCGAACCAGGGACGACGCGATTAGCGAGATATCTATCGGCGGATATAAGGATATGTCGAGGAAGTTCTCCCACAGGCACTTGGTCTGGAGCTTCTTGCAACTTGAGAACCTGCTGATCAACGAACTGGGATTTCTCGTGCTCTATCACGTACGGATCGAGAGGGCATGGATCCTGGTCCTTTTCTTTGGTGCGTCTGCATTGCCTTGGGAGTGTGATGCCTGAGAATCCGCCGTCGATCGTAATATTTTCCCTCTCTCCGCAGTTCTTACATACTATATGTAGACGAGTAGCTTTTGACGAAATTGTGGACGCTCCGATAACAATACCTGGGATTCGAACCAGGTGAGATATATTGGTGGCATTTAGATCCCGAATAGTGATATGTGATACACTTGAGTGCAGTAAAAGTTGATGTTCTGGCAGTTCGATATCTCGTTCAGACGGATAGACGATTCTTTGAGTGCATTGTTTGAGAGCGGCTTCAAACTGCGCAAATAGTAATGAAAAAGAAATAAGTCACCATCCATCCAAAACATCCAAAACCTGGTATAAAGGAACACTCACAAGCGGGATTGTGTCTGCTGGGTCTGTAGTAAGTCTGTGCGCTAGTTCTTCGTTGTATGCGATGAGATGGGCGATATCAACATCACAGTAGAACTTCTTGATCAGCACATTCTGCCGAATTTGGTCTCTATATAACAATGTTAATTCCCACCCATCCCAACAGTAGGCCTACACCATACGATATAGCGGGCAGAAATCCAGAATTTACCTGTAAATGAATGTGTTGTCCAGCTGGAAGGCCAGGATGAATTCCCGCAGTTGTGCTTGGATTCTTGTGCGCGGTTCCGCCAGGCCATCCGTTTGTGGCTGGAGCACGCTCAATGAATATGGTGTTCTTCTATCCATGGTGATGACACTCTAGCACTCGCTCGGAAAGTTTGTTGCAAAAGATGTACGTATGAGTGTGAAGAAGTTGTTTGTTCGAGTAGTAGTAATCTGTCGTTGGCGAGAAATCTTTCGCTATCAGGAACGCGACGCGTCGATCCTTCCCAGCGTGCGCGTAAAGTGGTTTCTTGGCGATATTAGCGTGTTTACAGCGGATAAATTTATTCCCGGGATGAAAGCGGTGAGGCTGCGGATGCGGTTCTGCCGCTCGCTCTCTGATTGGGCAACACGGGCCAAGCCACCTTCTAGCGGCTCTTGGGAGCAGACAACTATGCTTCAATACCACCTGTATCACGGAGCAAATACTATCCTCGGAGCTGACAGCTTGAGTTCAAGGAGGTTGACGATATACCCCCGGCGCATCTTCTAGTCGCTGAATTGATGGTTTCATTTTGTTTTCGCATTCGTTTTCCGTTTTCCTATGTGTCGAGTCTTGCCCCGTATTTAGGTATGTGATGATCCGCAGTCGCTATCGCTGCCGTCTGCCTGCCGGTTCACCACCAGCTGTGGTGTCTCTTTCGACATGACCTCTCCCGACCGGCGTAAATCTGTGGAAAGCTTGGCCTCCATTGCCTCCGTTGCCTCGTCTACACAGTTTTCCTCCAGTCAGTATGATCCTAGCAGTCGCTTCCCTCATCGACCACGCTACGATTCAAGGCGGAGTTCGACTGCTAGCTCGATAACCGGGGGGATAGGGGGGGCTTTGGACTCTTCACTTCATCATGGGTCGATAGCGGAGGCTGGACATAACGGTTTGTTACTCATGGTGTTAGGGGCTTGTGTGTAAAATTTCCTAAGACAGAAATGCTGATCGATTGGGTTGATTTCTATATTTAGCCATATCTACCCTTCTCCAACAACCTATAGTGCGCACCGGTCTTCTACCACAGGCCTCCGCTCCATCAAGCGGATATAAACCGCCGACCACCCGAGATATCCCACCAGTTACCTTAACCAACATCCCGCACGTGGAGTCCAAGGCATTCCAACCATACATCTCCCAGGTCGGATCGTTATATGACGCCTTTCGCCGTTCAAAGGAGAATGGCGATGAAAGGGAGCCACAACTGTTCAGATCAAGTAGTGCGGTTTCTTTATCTGGAGATATAGACACACTGCTGAGTAGCCAATTGGAAAGGAGACAATCTGGCCAGCAATCATCACTTGCGCCAGTACCGGAACATGCCACCCCACGGAGAAGGTCTTCAGGACAAAGAGGCCGAGGCCCAGCCACTGCTCCCTTGTCCACTATTCCAAACATTTACTTCGATGAGAATTTCCACCTCGAAAATCCCCGGACGTTTGATGTCGTTTCTGAACGATCAGAAGTTATCCGATCCCCACCAAAACCTCCCGATGAAAAAGCTCCTAATGGTACATTTGACTCACGCCCATCATCTGGTAGAAAGGCTTTAGCGACAAATGCCATATTGCAAGAGAAATTATCGTGGTATCTCGATACCGTGGAAATCCACCTCATCTCCTCAATTTCAACTGCCTCTACTTCATTCTTCACTGCGCTCGGTTCGCTACAAGAACTCCATAGTGAAGCAACCGACTCAGTTCAAAAAATCCAGGCCCTGCGAAAAGACCTAGCAAAGCTAGATAACGATATGGCTTTGGGAGGCCTAAAGGTCGTCAGTCTACGTCGTAGGCGAGAAAACGTCAGGAAATTGGCCGACGCCGTTTGTCAGCTCAAAGAAATAATAGCATGTGTGTCGCAGTGCGAACAGATGGTAGAAAATGGTGATATTGAAAACGCGCTAGATGAATTGGATAATGTTGAAAGACTTACAGCCGGCGAGCAGGTCCTCATAAATCGTGAAGATGGCAAGGGCCGGCCCCAACTACCGGAGACTCTCATAGATCTCCGTGGGATTAAGGCTTTGGAGGGGGCATCGCATGATTTGAGCCAACTGCGACATC
Organism: Blastomyces silverae; assembly: GCA_001014755.1. Classification (NCBI taxonomy): domain Eukaryota; kingdom Fungi; phylum Ascomycota; class Eurotiomycetes; order Onygenales; family Ajellomycetaceae; genus Blastomyces; species Blastomyces silverae. Next base: position 56,901 of record LDEV01001752.1, on the reverse strand, counting down.
GGATTGGCCTCGGGTACGAGCGACGATTCCTGGATTGCTTAATAGGAGACCTTAGACGACATGTCGAGACTGTGCCTCCCGATCTCACATTACTACGCCTAGGAGACGCGTTCCAACGCTCACGGAGGGGTCATCGGAAAGTCGTTTCAGGGTTGCCAACGTATATGACTGTGGATAGTGAATTTAGATCAAGGTTAAAAACAGAACTGGCCGGTCTAGGTCGAGCTAAATACACTACCCCTGCTGCAACTTCATTCAAAACCTCAGTTCTACGTGAAATGAAAAGTGCGATCCGGCGACATTTGCCCAGTTCAAGCGATGATGATAACGAATCGATAATGTCCGCATCGACTCATGGAGGTCGCCGGCTAAGTCAACAAGAGAAGTCGTCGATACTGGCGCGGAATCTCCGAGCACTCGACCCCGATGACGCATTCTTAATGTTAACAAAAATATACACTGGCGTGAGCGAATCCCTTCGGAGATTGAGTGTGCAGGTTAAAGTACTACTGGATATCACAAGTGGACTCGGCAGCCCCCCTAGTACTGGCGGCATACGATCTCCTGGCCGAAGTCCAAGCCTAAATTCGCTAGACACCATTACCCGAGCCAGAATGTCACCTGCCATAGCACAGGAAGAGATACTGGAGATTCTCGATATGTCAAGCCTTCTCGGCCAAGCGGTCGATATCGTTCAATCGCAAATAGTTAAAATTTTGAAAGTTCGCTCAGAGCAGATCGCCCACAGCTCCCTCGAGCAGTTTTTGAGATACTTTAGCTTGAACAAGCTTTTTGCGGACGAATGTGAAGCAATTTCTGGGCGGAGTGGCGCGGCTTTGAAAAATGTCGTTGATAGCCAGATAAAGGAATTCATCTCCAACTTCGGCGATAGCAGGAAACATAGGATCGTGCAAATAATGGATTCGGATAGGTGGAACGCTAAAGATTTTGGTAACGAAGAGAATATTTTGCTCTCTCGAATACTCAGGGCGAGCACGCAAGATATAGACTTTTGGATTTCAACTTCGAGGATATGGGAGTCCGAAGATAGCAGCCAGGAATCGGCGACGGCGCAGGCTAACGTCGAAATAAATGGCAACGGGGTATCTGGCACAGGAAGAGATAAAGTCCGAGGCGCAGTGGTGGATGAGCAGAAATACATTCTGCCTCAGTCTGCTCTTCTTATTTTAAACATCATTGACGAATTTCAACACCTGATGACGGGCATTCCAAGCATGGTGCAGGACATAGCCCTTAATTTCCTTGAATGCCTCAAACTATTTAACTCCCGCTCCTCCCAGCTCATCCTCGGCGCTGGTGCCATGAGAAGCGTTGGTCTGAAAAACATCACAACAAAGCATCTTGCTCTCGCTTCGCAGGCGCTGAGCTTTGTCACTGCACTTATCCCTTACATCCGTGAATTCGTGCGCCGCCACCATACTTCCGCGACACTGATGGCCGAGTTTGATAAAGTCAAGCGACTATACCAAGAACATCAGTCCGGCATCCATGAGAAGTTGGTCGATATCATGAGCTCCCGCGCCGCTATCCGTGTCAATTCTATGAAAAAGATAGACTGGGATCAACAGCAGGGCTCTCCTGCTGTCAATTCGTACATGGAGACCTTGACAGAGGAGACCGGTACACTCCACCGAGTCCTGGCTAAGCATCTACCAGAAACGACGGTAATGATGATCATGGATCCTGTTTTCACTAGCTATAGAGAGCAGTGGACAAAGGCGTTCCAGGCAGCCACCTTGAAGACGGAGAGTGGGAAGCAACGGTTAGTTGATTGAATTTCTTCAATCGAACAACCCCCCCCCCCTTTTTTTTTTCTTTTTTTTTGTTAAGAACTAGCTCACGCCAAACTAACACAAAACTTCACAGAATGATCGCCGACGTCGAGTACTTCAAAGCGAAAATCGACAAAATAGATGGTTCAGGCGATCTGGGCGACCACCTTGTAGAGATCGTACGGGCGAAATCGGTCGTTTCATCGCCCAAGCCCCAGTCATCACCATCACCTCCTCCAGCTCAAGAAGTAGAGCAACCGCCCCCACCAGCTGAGAAAAATGGAGCCCCAGATTCGGATGGGTCGTGATGAACTTGATCGGGAATTTCAGAGCATACCGGGGTATTTATGGGCAACTAAATCATTGTCTATTTCTCAACGCGTTATACACTTTTCTTCGGCTTTTTTATCACCTTTCATTCCTGCCAAGGCGGTGTTGGGCGTGACGACAACCTCAGATTCACGTCACATTTTCCCGGCGATTATAAACCTTGCTCGGGACTAATTCATTTCTATTTCTATTTATATGAATCGACACTTACCTCCGTCTGTTAGCGCATGATATCTTATATTATATTTCTAGACTACCTTTTTGAGGTTGTGGAGAGCTTTGGAGTCCTGAATGATTCTTAATTCTACTTGAATGAGCGAGCCCCCGCCCTAGCTAGGGCTTTTGCAGTTTGCTAAATGTGTTGCCTATCTCTACTAGTACCCCACCCACCCCTTTTCCAGATCTCGTCATTTATCGCTCTTCTTCCCTGTTGGATCTCTATCATCTGCTCACACCCTATACCCTTCTACATGTATATTACCACGCCCACCTTTCTAATCGCAGATGTCCCCGTCCTTTGCTGGTGTAGGTCATGCAAGATCTTTGTGAAACCTCAGAGTGGATTCCATGTCAAATCCTGTGAACCGGAGCTTATGCGTTTCGTTCTTGTTACTTATTTCTTTCATCCATCTAGAGTCACACTCACATCTATACCTTTAAGAAATCATTGCAAAGCATTGAAAGTAGGCCGTCCATCTCCTGATCCCCTTGTCCCATATTGCCTTCAAAAACCGCCGTATCCTGATCCGCCACATTTGCGCAGCAGAAATCATGAAGCGCCTGAGCCATTTTCATAAAGAAAGATAGTTTAAAACCAGCCGATAGCGTTTGCTTAGAAGTCATGCGAAGCATATCCTTTATTCTTGAGGTGCAAAATTAAAACATTTCAACTACGCATCATAGCCTTCGCTTTTGCCCCTTTGCCTTTGCTTTAGAGGCAACTGCAGGAGAGGGTTAGTCACAATATTCACTGGGCCAGGTATATTTCTTTAGTCGTATTCAAGTGGCTAAAAGAAATTATTTTTATTATTTGATAGGGCATCATTGCCCCCAGTAATGTAGTTTCTATGTTAACTAACGCATTGGTAGATGAGAGTGTTTATGCTCTATGGAAAGTGAAAGAGACAATGTAATCATTCATATCTTAATGAAGCCACTGTATGAAAGACTTTCTATTTCGACCTTATTTCGAAGGTTTTACTTTCAGGCATAGCTTGATATATTTTCCATTACTGCTTTCCTTACAATGTCGATTCTGTCTCTGTTTCATTTTGACATGATTTTTATTGCCATCAGCTTAATTAAACTTCATATCATAACTTATCACTCAGAACTCCATGAGTGTGAAGCCAAAATAGTCAACAGAGGAAAAGAAACAATGCATGATTAGTTAAAAGAATTATTTTGCAGGAGGCGGTGGCCACCAACTCGAAAACAAGGGAACATTGTTATGAACAAAGCATACTCTTTGAAACATCTTCTCTAGAACATCGAAAACCAGCGCTTATTGTTTTAGTTAAGTTACCCAGGCGGTTGGCAAACTAATGTAATTTCTGAGCTGAGTAGTAGTTATGGGGCAAGTATTTAACCCACCTCCCCAGTATATAAATGCCCAGAAGCCCGTACTCCCTCTACATACATCTCCATCCCTCTCTACTACAGCAGCCTATGTACTAGGGTTTTACTACTACGACGCGCACGAGGTCATTTTCCAATGCCGGTTCACGGTGATACCCAACGGATCCCGATTTGCCTGACTCCAGGGGAAACATGAGTACCAAATGTACAGTACGAGCACCCTTTTCAAGTTCATTCCGCATGGGCTAGCAACGCCTATTTCTAACTCTTCTATAGCCTATAGAAATGCGATTAAAGACATTGAAGGACACATGGAAGGTCTATTCTCATGCTCCAGCACCAAACACAGGATTCCCAAACGATATAACCCGGTATTCCTTTCCCATATGCCGCTTTGCGATTGACCATAATTTGAAGGTGAAATGATGCGGTTTCGATCCATGAAGGGAAGATTTGGTAGAAATTGCGGAAATCTTTTCTGTTCAATCGTGCCTTTGGGAGCTAACAATGTTGGGGCTTCTCCCCGTAGGTAGAGTGAGATATAATGTACATGTACATGTACATTAGGGCGGGCGGGCGCTTACGACTACCCTGGAGGCTTGGTAGAAACTGCGGAAGCCTTCAGGCCGAATGTCACCCTGTTCCCTTATATGCCTGTGTATATTTTCCTTTTCTTTCCTATCATATATACGCCTTCGTTTTCATGAACTCACATACATGTCCTTTGCCATAGTCTGCTTCTTTGACTATTTTATTGTTTTCTTTGGTTGTATGTTCTGTCTCATTCAGCTATCTCCCTTCCTTTGGCGTTTGTTTCATACTTTCATTTCCTCGATTATCGTTTCTCGATTGCCTATATATTCCCACTCACTTTCCCTGAGGTCCCCTGGCAGAAATCGCGGAGGGGTCCATTGTTTCTAAAGACCCAGAGGGAGTATGACGCTCAGCTTGGCAGAAATGGTAGAAGTCTTTGAGCTTTTTGTTCTCCACCGGGTTCATATCACTTTGAACGGTTGTATCTTGGTTTGGTAGAAATAGCGGAAACTAAGCTGCACCAATACTTCATCTTTGGATGGGGTATGTTTACCTATGCGACGCGACGAATAACGATGCCAGAGTGACGCGACACTTCGAATTTCATTGGCTCCTTTTTTCGACATGTGAACTGGAGTCGCCCAGAGCAGTGCGGGGGTTATGCAAGGTTTAAAATGAGACGAGCGTGGTATCGTGTACAAATTCTGGCGGAATTCAACGGAGGTTCAGCCGATGATGGGGATATGAATATCGACACCGTAGGAAAATGCGGAATAGACGGCGGAACTACATCCAGGAAAACGAGCTATGTTAGTACAACTGGAAGCTAGGCTTGTGTCCGACGGAAAAAAAAGGGAAAAAAACGGAAGAAAAAAAGGAAAGGAATTCGCGGAGGAAGAGGAAGGAAAGGAGACAGCAGCTGTGGATACTATCTAACTGTTGGAAAGTTCAATCCCCTTTGTTTATGCGATGGCACTGGGTGTGGAATGGAAGGAAAGACCACTCCGGCGAAAACAACAAAAAACAACGAATGGCCCAATTTGGAGTGTAATTACGAATGATCATTACAATGAGAATCATCAAGTCACATACATTTCCTATCTTTTGCTCCTACACATATGTAACAATAGATATAATTTGTGAGATTGTTTCAATTTGTTTGTGGATCTCGACCCCACTCAGCTTGGCTGTGGCTGGCGGGAGATCGACATGAGCTAAGCGCGTTCCGCCCACTAGTTACCGAAGAGCCGCCAAGATATAGTCTGGGGTCCAGACGCAATATATTATCTTCGCTGATAGCAGGTAGTATTTATTGCGATTTGTAGACATCCATCGACGAAAAGTCTTGCTACTACATTTAAATAGAATATATCTTGTAAAGGCTGTCTACTATAAAACTAATGCTGCTGCTTGCTTTGTCTCAGATTGCGCTCTAAGCCAGACAGATACAAAATCATCGAAGTGGATATAGACATATATATCTCTTCAGTACAGGAAGCTCATAAGCGAAAATAACCAACACAAATTTAACATAGCAATATGCAAAGAAGATACTAAAGTTATCTCAACAACGAAGCGAATTTTCCCAACCCAAAGGTACACCATTATTAACTAGTAATCATTATTATAGAACAAGTAACCAAAAAAGAAACCGAAGAACTTGGTACGACTTAAAATCCCGTCAATCCGTACTCTACCCTCCCCTCCGTTGGTACCACAAAATTTTCGCAGAGAACGACTTGACAAATCTATCCCCATCTACCTCTAGGTAGAATGGGTTGCTTGGAGCTCGCGTAAATCCTGCACTGCCGCCACCCGACGAAGACAGGGCGGTTCCTGTAACTCTGCAAGCCAGTTTGTTATATGGCAACCTGGGTCCCGAAATTCGCGATTTTCAATTCTGCGCGAACTCCCGCAATCCCAGGCTCTGGTAGGGAGGGCGGAAGCCGACATTTGGCAGGCCACCGTTTGCTTTGCACCTGAAAGGTGGCTTTTGGGGAAGGCAGTCAACGACGCCCAGTCATTCAGATCCAGGTCAGCTGTAGAGGCAGCCGACGGAGCAATATGTTGGGTGATAAGGGGGCTGATTCCGGATGTTTCAATGTTAGGTCTCGGCGTCTGAGCATATGAATTTTGATATAACAGATGTTTCTGGGCAGAGTCAAGGGATACAACAGAGGTTGACGGTTTGAGGTTGGCTGCCGTCTGGGATTTGAAGAACTTGCGCAGGAATGCGAAGCCGGGTCGTCGGGTTGGCTTCTCGTTCATTGCTGGGATCTCTGGGTCGTTGCGACTGCGAGATGATTGATGAATAGTATTGGCTTCATCTCCTGGCTGGGCGCGAGCATCAGCATCTTTCCGCCGGAATAGAGGGCAGACATGTCGCTTGAGCTTCGCGAACACGCTTTCATTCTTTTTTATGCCAGGTAGAGTTGTAGCAGAAGAGCTATCGATCTCGACAACCTGTATGCGGGCGCCTGGCGTGTACGGGGAATTTAGATATTCTATATGAACTGTGCGGCGGCGAGGAGGGCTGCTTGAAAGTTCCGATGCTCTGCGGCGTAGGTACGATAGACGTCTACCATTTTTCACCCGATCTGCCAGGCAGACCCTTTCTTTAGATCTCAAAGACGACCTCATGTTCACGTTTATGGTGCGGTGATACGGTCGACAGCCGAGAAGTCCCAAAACAGAGCTGGCTCGCTTTCTAAACGTAAGTGGATCGCTGGTAAAAACAATATCGAAATAGAGGCAATAGATGTGCGAATATCATACTATGAGCATGGTGCAAACATAGAAGAAGGCGTGGGGTGAGGGCGGGCAAAACGTTATAGTATGTGTAGTGCCCTGAGACGGCCCAAATTTTATTGCTTCCTAGCCAGCGCTAATAAAAGGTTCACTATGACGAGTCCATCATGTTAAGCAGGACGGAGATCTCCGAGAGTATCTTATAGTTCAAGAAACTACTTTGTCGTCATTGTAGAAGTAGATAATGCAGTGTTTAGTTTGGAGAACAAAGTTGGCATGCGACCGTTGGAACGAGGTATCCTAGCCTTCCGACCAAATCATAAACCCGTGGCACAGTTCCGCTTAAAGTTCAAACCGAACCAAGATCGAGTAGATCTAGATAAACAGAAGTGGTCGAAAGTAAACAAAACCTGTGTTTGATGTGGACGTTAGCCATAGATATCTCAAGGGAGTTTCGAGGTAGGGAAGAAAGAAACTGTACTGAGCTTCGACGATGAAGGACCCAAAGTCTACCTCTACTCTCAACTACAAGTAATTCTCGGGAGTTGAATTCCGCCATTGAGGTAAGAAGGGAGAGGGGGGAATAAGGCTTCGAGGGAGAGAGATGTCGATGTTGTTTTAGACGATGTGAGATAAAGCATGAGAGAGTGACTGAAAACAGTAATGATGCCGACCGCGGCTCAACACGACGATGATGATTCAGCGACAGGATAATGTAACACATATCAGGGTTGCAGCAGTAACAAGCGCGATTTAAGCGCCAACCAACGAGAAAATTGATTAAAGGAATATAAAACTGGATACTTCTGTAATTTAGCTTTCGAATAGAATATAACTGAAATAGACGCTATGGGAGAGAGGGTCTGGGAGAAATTGCGCAAGTTGACAACCTGGCAGATCGCACATTTCAGCTTATTCAGGGACTATCTGTTGAAATCGAGAGGGGAAAAAATTCTAGGTGAATCATCTCCCTGTTACCCAAATATTAGGACAAGAACAAGGCCTAAAAGCAGTCGTGGAGTGATGAGCATGTTTTCTAGACAAAATGGAGTGAATAGGAATCGAACCCAGCCCCTGGATTTCGAAGAGAAGTGTACGAGGTACAAAGAGGTGCTCATACAAGAGTACATGTAGATTTCCACCCTGAATTTTTGGGATCACAGGCCCAAACCACAATCAAATTAATCAGAAAGGTCGAGAGAACAAATTTAACTTTTCTGGGAGTTGTAAAAGCTCACAGTGAAGCCTTGCGGCTTCATTGTTACGAAACTCTGCCCCGAAGGGTTGGTTTCTCACCCACCACTGGTACCTTTTCTGAGACATCTAAATGGCGCTGTCGTGGTGTGATGCCGTATGCGTTGCTAAGTACTAGGTACTTGCAAGCCGGGCTTATACCGTGTGCACGAGTTAACCATTAGACCAGGCCGGGTAACCAGGCTGTGGAGTGTACCCGTAAACCCTTAAACCGGCTTATATAGGACCAAAACACAACTAAAACACCCCATAACCCACGCAGCAAGGCTCCAAAAGACGCCAGAAATTCGCGAGAATATCCCTTGTACATCTAGATAATCTGCATCATGATTAAAAATAGGAAAAGGGCCTAATCGAGCTGTTCGAAGGAAGGGGGGTTGGCAAGCAGAAAACGTCCACGGGTCTTTGCTTGTTTGTCACGTGTCAAACAGCAGCGTGCTGCTCATGCACCTTCCCAAATTATCGACGGAGTTCCATGCCGCGTTAACCTGAGCAGAGGAGAACGTGTTAGCTCAATATAAATCAACTCAGGCGCAGGAATGAGACTCTGGGGAGCAGACTCCAGTAAGCTCCGTCTCCTTATGCTTCCGTGAGGAGCGTTGACTTCTGAAATGCGTGGGACATGCCGAAATGCTGAGTTATTCAAAATAGTGAAGATAAAGCTACCCCATGAGACGGATGAATGTGCTAACCTTTTACCAGCAGGTGACAGAAATGCCCCCTATCCATGCAGCGGAGGAAAACCTCGAAATCTTGAAGACACTTTGGAAATTCAAAGCCCTAGCCTGTACCGCAGGCAGCAGGCTTGACAAGATATAAGAAAATGAGGGTATATGGTAAGAAAAAACCACGTTAATTCACGATGAAAGAAATTGGATATGGCTGCTATCCCAACTGCAGCAATATATGGACTTTCGAAAAGCCATCTCCTCTGGTGGAGCAGGATCAACAAGAGACCCAGAGCCAGGAGATACGACGTGAAATAATTCAAAACATGAATATGTGTATGGACGATATCGCAATATCATCACAACCTCCATAGCACGATCATGTTTGGAAAACCGACCTTTCCGATAAACGGTGAGGCCCATGAAAGCAGCCGGGCCTGCAGATATTGCAGACTCACCAGAAGAAAACGCCCCGGCGGTAGTGGTCGAACCCTTCCAGGAGTGGAGTGCTCGTCCCCAAGTTTGGCCGGCGAACAAATACAAAGAGTATGCAGATGAAAGGAAGTGTATAGGGTGGATGAAGATAGGTGATGGAAGCGCAGTGAGTGAGATGACGTCGAAACAAGGTCATGGTGTGGGATGATCCTATCCGAAACGGGCCACGCCAAGTGTGGGGAATGACAAGGATTACGGCGGCTGTTGGCGATCCATGGTCCACCCGCCGGGGTCCAATCCTAAGTTAGCCGCCTTGGTTTGCCTAGGTGAGTTATGAGTTTTATTTTGTGGGGGATGGAAAGTCAAAATAATTACAATAGCACTCAAGGCGGAGTGGAAATGTAACTTATCTATAAGTTGTGAACAAGTTTGTCCTAAGTTTCATCACTGAAAGACGATATTCTCGCATCCACGGGTGCCATATATTAACACCGAAATGGACAACTAGATATATGCCTAGATACCTATTATAGACCTTCATCACTTGTGGTTGGATGCTTCAGCATTTCTCGAATACCGATACTACATAAGTACTCTTCCTAGCAAATAATAGCACCAGCAACATTAAAGTTCTATCACCAAGAATTTCATTTTCTCCCATCACCATGAGTTGTTAACGCTCCTCAAACTCAATGCGGAAAGTTGAGTGATTTATATTTATTTACTCGAAACCTTAATTTAGTTCGATTAAGAGCATTATTCTCTGGTGCTATGTGGGGATTTAGTATTCTAATTCTGACAAAACCATGGATTTGGTTCAACATTTTGACCTCATCAAAGCGCTTTAGGATTTGCTAGAATGTTAACAAATGTATTTGATTCTGTTCCTACTACTATCTAGAGTTCTTGCTGGACTCAATGAGCACCCTCTGCTGCTGCTGCCGCTACTCCTTGCTATATATTTCACAGCACGGAAATAACACCCACTGCTCTGAACTTTAATTGCTTAAAATAGGCAAGGTAGCTCAACGGCCAAAGTTCCGTCATATCTTGAAGACGGCATAGGTTCGAGATCTGGCTAGGGTTGATTTCTTTAATTTTAACGTCTTATCCATGAATCTAGCCCCTTTACCCCCAGAACAGTAAGCGTAAAATATGCACTATGCACTCTGAAAGTTAGATAGTTGTGGATCAGGATAAACCGTTTCATCTTGACAAGATTGGTACAGTACGTTCGTTGCCTCAAGATAGGTGCCAGTCCGCTGGCTTGATGTAAGTTAAGTATTTATTCCTCGCTTCCACGCTCTTTTATGCTGATAGGAGAAACCTACCGCGATGTCTGCGGACAGGGATACAATCATGGCTCTGCAACAAAGGTGGCCCATCGTAACTACCTTGAATATTTATATATATTTAAATTTTTCTTTCTAAAGGATTGGTTTTGGTATCATTTTATTTTCATCTGTCCACTAGAACTAGACGACAATGTATTACCTACCAACGGAAGAACTTGGTTTTGTGGAAAAATGGTTCTAACTAGGGCCAAACGGTGTAGCTGCAAGATAACCATGGATGGATGATATCATCGGGATAAATAGATCGCGCTGCTGGTGCCTCCGAGGTAATTGATTCGTTCCGGTTATTTCAGCCCCGCTATCCAACATTGAGTCGGGAACTGAATTTGTGAGTCGTGACTTGAACAATAATCCGCCAATTGCTGAATTTGAATCATCATTCTGATCGATGATGGTTTAAGCAGAGGCACCTGTTTGTTCCTTTTCAGTGGAGACAGGCTGTGTGGCGTTCCGCCCCCTATCCTTCCGCTCCTTCCTCGCTCCTCCCCTAGATATTCTTCCGCCTCTATTCCTTCCGCCCAGGGGCTGCTATCCTTCCTGTATCTCATGATTGCTCCTTCCGCGGGAGTCGATCGCTATAAACAAACAAGCATGTATATATAGGGGCGTACGCCCGTCTTCATCCTTTAGAGAATCAGACGCGTTTATCCTACCTTTTGACTTGCGTACGCAGCAGGCTGTGCGTATTTTTAGCTGTTCCACCGCGGGTTGCTGCTCATTTCGGTGAACGATGACGCAAATGTAGCGAGCCCCATCGTCTCGAGGCCCTACTGAGTATGGCTTCTTGATAATCGAGTGCACGATACATACAGGCGAATTGTTCTCGGTTGCAGCTCTTTGGCCACCAAGAGTAGATAGCTTGGTGTAGGACGGGATGCGACCTTAACTAGCTGAAGGGTCTAGCGGCACACTTAACTACTTTTAACGATTCCCAACTGGCAAGGTAGAAGAGATTTTGTTGATTTTCGCCACTCAACGATGCATCTTGAGAAAATCCCTGATCGTGGGAAAATGTCTGCTGCTTTAGCGTGGATTGGGTGGGCAGAAGGTGCGCCTAGAATGCATACAAAAGGATTCGTCAGTGGACGAGTATTTTAGCTAGCTTATTAGGTTACAAACTCATTTGTTAACTTGGCTGAGACTCTACAAGAGCTAGTTATGCTCAGACAGAATGCTCGTTCGCATTGAACAGAGATGAGGAGGTTTAATTGTTGTAGGTTAACGGTAGGCAGGGTAGGATAACGGCTAGGTTGCTTTCTTTCGTGAACCCTAACGCCAGACAACGTGCTGCCGTTGCAGAGGCTGGGAAGAGACTTTTCAGGAGACTTTCAGGCTTGGAGCTTCTAGCCGTTCGTTGAACCCTTGGCTGACCCTGTTTCTTGTCGGTGGCGGGCCAAGCAATGAGGGCATAGTTAACTATCCAGGATGGCAACCTTGCTGCATTGGGCCTGAGCACGCCTCCGCGGCTTCATCTCTATCTTCTTCCCCCTCCCCACCTGTCACCTTCGCTCTTCAGTTCCTCTTCTGCTGGCTTTTATTCTACTCATCCCGTTCTAAATGATGCTGTGACCCCGAAGATTGAGGTGACTGACTGGCTTTGTACTGCTCGCGATCCGTCAAGCTTTAGTTCCACCGAACCCCTCCTCGAGTGTACTCCAGCTGCATATTTCCCCGCAGCCAACATTCGTCGCGCATATATACAAAGTTCATTTCATAGCGTTTTGTGCTTTACTTGGTGCCAATACCTTATATTGCTCCGTCTAACTCCTTTATCACCCTCTCTTTTGGCTGGACTGTCGCGTATCTGCAATCATGCCCGACCGCAATAGTCCCGATATTCCGGCACGGGACATCAAGAACCATGTGCTGTTTGAGATTGCAACTGAGGTCGCAAATCGAGGTTTGTGATTCTTTATGTTCTATTTACCGTGAACTGTGCTTTCAAGTGAATGTCAGGCTTACCATTCGTCCTGTGTTGAACTAGTTGGTGGAATCTACTCTGTCCTCAAGTCCAAGGCGCCGGTTACTACAGCAGAGTATGGCGAAAGATACACGCTCATCGGCCCTCTGAATCGTGCATCGGTATATATACATTCCTTACTCCAGACTCCTTTCTCTTCGTATTTATATATTGCCTATTGTATGAAGCCTATTGACAATCCCATAGGCTGTTGTTGAAGTCGAAGAACTTACGCCGTCCGATCCCCATCTTGTCGAAACTATGGCCTCAATGAAGGAGCGGGGGGTTGACATGATGTATGGACGGTGGCTCATTGAGGGTGCACCAAGGGTGCTTCTGATCGATACGGGTGCGGGATATAAATATCTGGACGAGTGGAAGGGTGATCTTTGGAATGTGGCGGCTATCCCTTCTCCGGCGGAGGATAGTGAAACGAACGAAGCTATCGTGTTTGGCTATTTGGTCGCTTGGTTCCTTGGTGAAGTACGCGCCGACAACCCGTCTATAGCATCTAACTATGTTAAATTGCTGCTAACTTATGACTCAAGTATATTTCAAGAGACAGAAAGAGAGCAGTTGTCGCGCATTTCCACGAATGGCTAGCCGGTGTTGCCCTTCCCTTGACCAAAAAACGACATATGGACGTCACAACAATTTTTACCACCCATGCAACCCTGCTAGGCAGATATTTATGCGCCGGATCTGTCGATTTTTACAACAACTTGCAATTCTTCGACGTTGATGCGGAAGCAGGTAAAAGAGGTATATACCACCGATATTGCATCGAACGTGCTGCAGCCCATTCGGCAGATGTGTTTACTACAGTGTCGCACATCACAGCTTTCGAGAGCGAGCATCTGCTGAAACGCAAGCCGGATGGCGTGTTGCCGAATGGGCTCAACGTGAAGAAGTTTTCTGCGGTCCACGAGTTCCAGAATCTTCATTCCAATGCCAAAGATAAGATTAACGACTTCGTCCGTGGCCACTTCTACGGACATAACGATTTTGATCTTGACAATACATTATACTTCTTCACCGCAGGCCGTTATGAGTATCGGAACAAGGGGGTGGATATGTTCATCGAATCCCTCGCCAGGCTCAATCATCGACTGAAAGCAGCGGGATCCAGTGTGACAGTGGTAGCATTTATTATCATGCCTGCGCAGACATCGTCGCTCACCGTTGAGGCCCTGAAGGGGCAAGCGGTTGTGAAGTCGCTTCGCGATACATTAGAGATGGTTGAGAAGGGGATTGGACGACGACTATTCGAGCGCTGCCTCAGCTGGAAAGAAGGGGATAATATGCCCGATGAGAAAGATTTAATAACCAGCCAGGACCGAGTGCTTTTGCGCCGTCGATTGTTCGCAATGAAGCGGCATCAACTGCCCCCCATCGTGACGCATAACATGGTGAACGATTCCGATGACCCTGTGCTAAACCAGCTGCGTCGTGTTCAACTCTTCAATCACTCTTCTGACCGTGTCAAAGTTGTGTTCCACCCCGAATTCCTCAATTCTTCCAATCCGGTCTTGCCTCTTGACTATGACGATTTTGTCCGCGGTACGAATTTAGGCGTTTTCCCATCATACTATGAACCTTGGGGTTATACACCTGCGGAATGCACAGTTATGGGGATTCCCAGCATAACCACCAACCTGTCCGGATTCGGATGCTACATGGAAGAATTAATAGAGAACTCTTCCGATTACGGTATCTATATCGTCGACCGCCGCATGAAGGGTGTAGATGATTCCGTCAATCAACTTACGAACTATATGTTTGATTTCGCGTCCAAGAGTCGCAGACAACGCATCAACCAGCGGAACAGGACGGAGCGACTAAGTGATCTTCTGGACTGGAAGCGTATGGGTATGGAGTATGTTAAGGCTCGACAGCTGGCACTTCGAAGAGGTACGTTTTCTCACACAGGATGCACAAACAGGATGCACAGTGACGACCTTGTTCCCACTATCAATCTACGTCCCAGCGGTTAAAACTAACTAATCTTCCACTCTTGTAGCGTATCCAACTTCTTTTGATCCCTCAGAAGATTTCAGCGATATCATTGGAGGCACCGAACAGAAAATTTCCCGCCCGTTTTCAGTACCCGGTTCCCCAGGAAGTCGGACGGGGATGATGACGCCTGGCGACTTTGCTTCCCTGCAGGAGGGCCGTGAGGGTCTCAGTACCGAGGATTATATCGCCTGGAAGTTACCGTGAGTGTTTCTTTTTTGCTCTCTCTTACATGTTCGGAACTTCAATTTGGAAATGAACTATAATGTTTTCCGCTGGATTCTTTGGTTAAATACGAAACTAACAAAGGCTTTTTACGAATATCCAGTGAGGAAGAAGAGGCAGAAGAGTACCCATTCCCGCTTACCTTGCGAAAGAAAGCTGCGCCTGTCGAGCAACCACACTCGCCGGACAGGGAGGTAGCTACTAACGGCGACGTTTAAAGATTACGACAAGACGAATGAATGCGACGAAGAAGACTGATTTGACTCATATATATCTATATTTAACCTCACTCTGTTCTTTTTTTGTTTTAGTTTTTCATTCTCAATTTTTGAAACTTGATTTTGGATGAATCTCTCGTGAAAGGATTCGTTGATATCATATGCTTCTTGTTCACCTTCCGTTTCTTGCTTCTTTCTTTCAATTTTTTGTACATACCTGCGCATATTCTACCCTATATTTATATCTATCTAGCCATGTATGTTTGTTGCTATATATACGGTGCATCTGTACATTTGCGATGTCGGTTGCTATCCTGCTATTTTTCCTTCCTTGTTGTTCTTACCCTTTCTTGCCTTTTTGTCAGGTTCATTTGCTTTTATTTCTGGTAGTACTTCATCCAGAGGCGAAGAAATTTTTACCATATCCGCATCGAATTTTTGTCAATAACCTAGTTTCTCTTGCCTTTCTGCATTGCCGACGATCTGCGGTCTTGGTTTTTCTTCTCTCTCCTTGTATATATTAACCTTACCGATAGTGGTATAGAATCTCAGTTTCGTCACCATGCGCGAAGTTATAAGTTCCATTACTTATAGCGGGAAATGGAAACGGGGCACTCAATCATGCATTAGGAGAGGGACGTTGGTGAAGACGACGTGGGACGAAAGGGGAAGAGACAGTATAAACATAAATTCATGGTGAACTAGGTGTATGAATGTACATGTACATACAGCGTTCAGCAGAAGGGACTTATTCAAAAATAGGAAGCACCCGATTCCATCGACTTCTCTCCGTCTCCGTCAGCAACTTCATTTTAAAAATCAGCAGCAAGCGAGACATCCCCAAGATCCCTCTTCCCAAAAGTCGACACAGCCCAATAATAAATATCAGCAATATCCTTGCAATTCTCCTCCTTCTCCTCATCCTTCTGCTTCGCACACTCATCATACAAATCACCGCGGAACAACGTATCAATCTTCTTCTTGTTGGTCTTCGAGAAGCGGTCTTGGGCCTTGTAGTTGCGATAGCCGAAATCATGCCTGTAGCAGCTGGGGAGGAAGTTGAAGCCCGGCTTATCCGGGGCCTTGGAGCAGCCGTCTGACTCCCAGTTTAGCGAGGAGGGGTCTTTCGCGTTGCGTGCTGCTGTGAATTGGGCCATGGTTGAGGAGAGGAGGAGTCGGTCTGTGGCTTGCTGGGGGGTTTCTGCTCTGGTGGTGAGGATGGAAAGATCGCCGCCCTTCTTCGCCGCCGCCGCAGTTGGGGCGGAGAGTGTGAGGGCGCCCATTGAGCAGACGGTGAGGAGGAATGTGGCCTTCATAGTTGGTATGTCCCTTCTATATAAATACGGGAATATATGGCGAAAAGTGGTAACCCGCGTATATCAAAAACGCAGTATAGATAGGTAACTACTTGGTTATATAGGTATACCTGGCGGACGTTACGGAAAGGTTATACCTTTTCTCGTGAAGACCGGGCGAAGCAGGCCTTTATTAAATAACTCTCTGCCACTTGGTTCCTTTCCTTCGGCACCCTCCGCCCTCCTATCAGCTGGGCTTCACGAGTTGCGCAAAAACCAGGACTCGCTGATCAGAGGCTGGCTTGGACGCCATGCCCAGCAAACGCCCCATGCGGGCCATGCGGGCCATGCCACATTAATTAATTCCTTGATCTTCGCTAGTCGAGGATCTGCCATTTGCGGTGGATCTTTAGATCGTGTTGTCTCTTGACGATTCGTCCGCAGTTGTGCAGCATGGATGGCGTATCCTAGTTTGTGAGGGGGGAGTGCGGGCAGAGGTTCGTGATTCTCCGCAGCACCCCTCAGCGAAGATGATGTTGTGAGTGGGACGAGTGCTCGAGTTCCCCCTCGTGTTGGCCTGCAGATCGCTGATTGAGAGAAACACGGACAGGGATTAAGCACGCTAAAGTTTGACTAGTTGGTTTGGGGCGGTTTCTTAATTTATGCTTGTTTTGTCGCCTTGTGTTACTTTTCCGGGTCTGCAAAGCTGTGTATCCGGCGCCTTCAAAACGCGGTTGTGATTCTGGGAGTATGAAGAACCGCTCTGATACACCACGCAGGCGTATTAGCTGGCCACAATCCTAATACTACTCCTTTCAGCCTAGACAGAGGGCATCATCTCACGCAAGGCTGCCATTTCTGAGACAAAAAAAAGGTTCGATGGAACATGTCGCATCTAGTATGTGATTTCTGAATGTCTACTACTCCTCTTCGGCCAAAAAGTTATACCCCCCAAATATCACCGACGCAATACAATGCTGCCACCGACAAAACATTCGCTCCATGAAGAGGTCTACATGAGACACATCCAAACAGGCTGCCAGATGGTTTCCTCGTGCATTCTCCATTTGTGAGCGGGCAAGAGGTTGATGTGGATGCCTTCTCAAATATAGTCGAATCTCATAGTAACTAGCTCCGCGCTTGTAGCATAAAAGCCAACAGGTTGTTCTATCCAACAACTCCCTACGATGCCCGGGGTCCAGGGAGTGTGTTGTTCGCAGGACTTGTGTGTGCTAGAGCTGAAGCCATGACGCATGAGGGTACCTCATCGACAATGAATTGACCTAGGGATGGGCATGTATGCTTTCATCCTCTTACTCTAAGATATCTCACATGTGCCCTCCAAATTCACTTCTGAAATAGCCAATGGGCGCCAATATTCCAACTCTACCCGGTGCCGTTCTCACTGATAATGAAGACATCTCTGCAACTTGCACAAATGGCTGGAAAGAAACTCAAACTGCCCGCTGTGGCAGGTTTGTGTCTCAGGGATCGAGTGCCTGAGTAGCGGGCACCATTCCCTCGTCGAGCTGCGGCCTGTTTTGATGTCGATTGAGCGGGCAGTTGAGCGCATCCTGTATAGCACCTACATCCTGACCAAGCAGGCTGTCAGCTTATCTCCACAGATACTCCTTCGTCCACACAAATAAACCTTAAAAGCTCTATTATATACTGCTTATTCTGAGGATGTTTCGCCAACATATAATTTCAAATCCGATTTCGGCCTTTGCCCGCCCATTTCCCATCTAGGGGGGTAGGATATAGACGTTGCGTTTATCTTCTTTCTAGAAGCGATTAGTTACACCGATAGCTGAAGATTTCATCACCTCATGTGTCACAAATGTTCCACTCCTTGTTGAGAATCGATCCCCTGCATCGATCCGCAGATCAAGAACCATGGGGGTTCGCAATAATACCGAGTTAAGCCCACATGTTTATATTTAGGAAAAGCGGAAACAAACGGCCTTCCAGATTTGATGCCCTATGTCCGATGCCCCCTTCCCCCAAGGGCAAATGATTGGATTCCGCTTCGTATACCCACCTGTCAAAAAAGCGGCTGTAGTACGGCTCATCGGCTGGTTTCTCAAAAATACCTCGTATTTCGCTGAGTTGCACTTGCACAACGTAGTTCGGCCCGAGTTGTGGCGTGGCAGGGGGCAAAATGAGGCAATCCTGTCTGGATTAGTGAGGTATTTGTTTAAGGCGAGTTCATTGGTTTGTCAAATTTTTTTGTTTCAGGAACAAGGAGCTGCGCTCGAGTCAGAATCACGTGGCGCTTGTGAGAGGGGAGTGCGGGGGGTTTTTCTTTTATTTTCTGCAGGGCGATGGGTGGAGATTGTGCTTTAGCATCACTGCTACTGTCAGAACAAAGGGCTATAGCAAAGGTATTGTCGCAATTTTCATCGTATTTTTGTGGAAGTCAAAGGCTGATGAAAGTCATAGATGTTGGATATCTGAACAAAAGAGTATCAAAAAAAAAAGAGTTGGCGCTAGGACGGAATAACATTGGAATCTTTGTTCTAAGCTTTTCGCTCTGCTTGAGCGTGTGAACAATGCCAACACAATAATCGGAAGTCAAATGCGGGCTGGGAATTGTCAACAAATGGACAAAGAAAAGGGATATATCTAACTAAAAGAGAAACCAATCTATTTGTCACGCTTATAGATTTTGGCAAGGAAAGATTCGAAAACAGCCTTCTTCAGACCCTCCGATTCGTCAAGCTTCGCGATCATGGCCCGGATCTTGCCAACCTGTTCTTCCTCGAAGTCACGGTAGACCTGCTCCAGGTTAAGCTCGTTGAAAACAACTTTAACCTTAGCCTCCATGGCCGCGTCCTTTCGACCATACGACTCGTCGAGAACTTTACGCTGCTCCGCAGAGCACCGCTTCAGGGCCTGGTTGACCACCCAGGAGCACTTGTTATCTTGGATATCAGTGCCAATCTTGCCGATCTGCTCTGGTTTCCCGAACACGTCCAGATAATCGTCCTGGGCCTGGAAGTACTGGCCAAGGGGGATAAGGATATCGTGCGCCTGGCGCAAATTGGACGGCGTTGCGAGCTGGAGATAGTGCAGCGCAAGCACAACGGGCAGGTAGAAGCTATAATACGCGGTCTTGTAGATGACGATAAAGTTGAACTTATCCATGCTGAAGTTGTTGAGGTCCACATTGTCTTCAGGGGCGGTGATCAGGTCGCAGAGCTGGCCCATCTCGGTTTGGAAGGTGACTTCGTGGAATAGTTCCAGGAAGTCAACGTATGCGGGGTGCGAGCGGAAGTGCTTCTTGAGGAGGACGTAGATGGCGGCTTCGAGCATGAATGCGTCGTTGATGGCGATCATGCCGACGTTTGGGCGGCGGTACCAGCATGGCTCACCGCGTCGGGTGATAGAACTGTCCATGATATCGTCGGAAACGAGGAAAAAGGCTTGGAGAAGCTCTGTCATCCAGCCAAGGGTGCAGAGGTGCTTGAATTGTTCATCGCTCAGGGGTTTTTCGAGCAAAGCGAGACCAGTATCTGGAACGGAGAGGCCGCGATTCAGTTTCCCGCCAGGGGTATTCGCATTCATAGACTAATTTTTTTTTAGTGTTCGGTGCAATAGTTAGCGAGCATTTCAAAACTAGTAAAATGGGGAAAAAAAGTGACGAAATACAAACGTTTTCAAACCATTCCCGGGCGGCAGAGGGCAGTCCATACTGGTTCGCATGGTCACTGATATCTTTGACCAGGGAGGGAAAGACAGCCTCGAAGGCTGCACGGTCAGTTCGAGCGGCCATTGAATTCGATATTATTTTCTATCTCAAGGGTAGATATAGCGATCGCGACTCAGAATAAAAAACGAGGTGCCTAATTTGGAGATCAATGGCAGGTATTTGTAGGTATTTGTAGGTGTTGGTGGGGGGAGTCGTCCTTTGATATAGAAGTTATGTACCAACTCGGCGGGGTGACTTTCGCGGGCTGTTTGCGCTGTTTGCACTTCAACACGTGATATCAGCCATCTCGCAAATGATGTAAACAAAACGACATTCAACTTGAAGGAGGATATTCTCAAGAACCAGGCAACTGATCGGGAGCAGTGGCTTGCAAGTGGTATACTCCATGACGATGATATCATGATAAGAAGTGGTGTCCTGGTCTTCTCCGGCTCAAAACTAACTGATAACTAGCCCTGAGCTCCCCAACAGCGCGTCCTGCGCGGAGGAGGCCCCCGCATATAAGGCTACATAAACCTCCGCGTATACCTTTGGAGCTGTTTTTTCTGTTAACATCTATGAAACCCAAGACCAGGTGTAGGAAATTTTAGCAATGGCAGCCAATTTCAACTCTGATAGCTTGAGAGAGCTCCGGTACCGCCTTGAAGATGCCGCGATTAAATGCTCCGAGCGGTGTCTATACCAGTCCGCAAAATGGTACGCTAGGATTGTCTACCTCGAATAACACCATAGTTGCTCATACTGATCATTTTTTACTGCTTTACTTAGGGCTGCGGAGATGCTCGACTCCTTAGTTGCTATCGAAGATATCGATGACGGCGCAGATACTGATCCCGACTCTCCAATGGAAATAACTCCTCCTTCACCGCCCAACCCATTCCTACAAACACAAGACCCCGAGGAAGCCGCCTTAGAAGCTCGCGAGGCTAATAAATATATCCTTGCTAAATCGTACTTCGACACACGAGAATACGACCGGTGTTCTGCAGTTTTTTTACCCCCTTCTACCTCGGCCATCCCACTTGCTCCCATCTCTGCAAACAAAAAGTCCAAAGCCCCAGTTACCCCCCAAAAGTCAAAGAGAAAATCTGCTTCTTTTGGAGGATCGGCTAGCCATGCTACGCCCCAGAATCCCTTTCCACGATTAAGCCAAAAGTCCCTGTTCTTGGCTTTGTACGCTAAATATCTAGCGGGGGAGAAACGGAAGGACGAAGAAACAGAAATGGTCTTGGGCCCAGCGGATGGAGGCATGACAGTAAACAGAGAGCTCTCTGGCTTGGCGCAACGGCTCGAGTCATGGTTCTCTGATCGGAAGGCAAGGGGCTTGGAGGGACAAGGACAGGGCTGGCTTGAATACTTATATGGAGTTATCTTGCTTAAGGGGAAAAACGAGGAAGAGGCCAAAACGTGGCTGATTAGAAGTGTCCATTTATACCCCTTTCATTGGGGAGCTTGGCAAGAATTAAATGATCTCCTTGCCAATACCGAAGATGTAAGTGTATCTTACTCTCCATTGACCACCATCCCGACCGAAACTAACAATAGTTTTAACTCTAGTTGAAACGGATTGCTGACCAGCTCCCTCAAAACATAATGACCCTTATATTCCACCTCTATTGTAGCCAGGAGCTTTATCAGGCTACGGAAGATACACACCACATGCTGACGGAACTCGAGAATATATTCCCAAACAGCGCATTCCTTAAAACCCAAAGAGCTCTGCTGTTTTATCACTCGAAAGGTACCGAGCCCTGGCATCCTTCTTTCCTATTACCCCTTTTTAACTCAGCCTGTTCGGCCAGATTTCGAGGAGGCATCTGACCTTTTCTCTCAACTCCTAATCACCAATCCCCACCGTCTCGACAGCCTCGATCATTACTCCAACATCCTTTATGTTATGGGTGCGCGACCTCAACTTGCCTTCGTAGCCCAAATAGCGACTGCTACGGATAAATTTCGCCCAGAAACCTGCTGTGTGGTAGGCAACTATTACTCTCTCAAATCCGAACACGAAAAAGCGGTTATGTATTTCCGGCGCGCCCTAACGCTTGACCGCAACTTCTTATCCGCCTGGACCCTAATGGGACACGAATATATCGAAATGAAAAACACTCATGCCGCTATCGAATCTTATCGACGCGCTGTCGACGTTAACCGAAAGGACTATCGCGCCTGGTACGGCCTCGGACAAGCTTACGAGGTTCTCGATATGGCATTCTACGCCTTATTCTACTACCATCGCGCTGCTGCTCTGCGCCCTTATGACCCCAAAATGTGGCAAGCCGTCGGCTCATGTTATGCAAAAATGGGACGTACCGAACAGAGTATCCGAGCCCTTAAACGTGCTCTGGTTGCAGGATCATATTATGAAGCAGGCGGGGCCGGAGGTGTTGGCTCGTTTAATAGTGCGGGTACAGCAAGCTCACGGCATCCATCCCATGGGGGTAATGCATCAAGTGCAAAACGCATCCTTGATCCGGATACATTACATCAAATTGCGACGCTTTACGAACGTCTTGGTGACGAAGAGGAGGCAGCCGCATACATGGAACTTACCCTTCAGCAGGAAACGGGGCAGGTGGATCCGGACGACGAGGCTGCTGATGACGACAATGACGATGATGCTGATGGGGACGGCGGTGGAAGTAGAGCTGGTGCACGTCGCGTTTCTTCGTTCACGCAGCGTTCCGGTGATGACGCGGATGAGGAACCAACTGGTACGGGCGTCACTGCTACGACGAGTAAGGCGCGCTTGTGGTTGGCGCGCTACGCGCTGAAACATGGCGAGTTAGACCGGGCTGATTTGCTGGCCGGTGAGCTTTGTCAGGATGGGATTGAGATTGAAGAAGCGAAGGCATTGATGAGGGATGTTAGGGCGAGGAGGGAGGGAGATGGGATTTAAAACAATTGATAATCCACTTCCCTCCCGTGTATTTGTATGTTCCCTAGTGGGCGCATGGTTTACAACCTGACGGTTTATTTTTCTTATTATTGTGGCCGTTACACAAGTTTTATTTCCAAGAGACAGGGGATAGTGGTTTGCTTTTTGCAGATACCATGGTGTCAGGCTATTTATTCACGGAGTTCTGGAAACTCCAAACGAGTCGCAAATGCGGCGCAAGTTTTTTTCCCTATAGTATTGTTGACAGCCATTACTATTAATTATGGGCGCCTCTATCTTGGCCCAATGCCAATTAATGAGGTCCACGAGGGAACGATCGAAATAAATGTCAAACTGCACTGCTCATTATTAACTACTCATTAAATATCGCCCATAGACGAATGAATTATAAGCGTCAGTATCACTCCCTGGCATATCATAGGAACGATCAGAGAATACTACGCCCTAGTAAGCTATACGATGAACACCTGCACTAAATAAAGCAAGCGTTCTCTTGAGCTACTCCAACGATAATATCTCTCTCCAATCCCAACTTAGCTGAACATCAACGTCCATAGTTCGTGGCGACGGAGAACCGTTGGCCATGGCGCTTCCAGCTCCGTCCTTCTCCCCCAAGTCCGCATCAGTACTTCTGAATTTCCTCCGCTTCCGTTTCCGCTTCTGTGGGCAAGAGGAAATACCATATCCCCACTTCAAGCATCCTGCAAATAACCGCTTACCCAGCCTTTCCCACCTTTCTTGAAAGTTTTCGAGATGATGTGTTTGGTTATTTTCAAGGAGGCCGTGCTGCAATATTGCTTCGCAGCGGAGGAAGATTATTTTCCCTTGTTGTGATGGCATGCCGCTGGCCCGCTGAGTGGTGACAAGTGCGTTGCCAATTCGAGCAATGTCAGACGCTGCCTGCGGCGCGTTGGCGGTATTGGATTCGACGAGGACGATACCACTACACCTGGGAAATGCTTGTGTCCCGCCCAGGCTACGGGAATGAAGTGGTGATTTATCTGGGACTTTAGCATCAAACACCCTGTCCAGGAAATCTGTAGTCGAGGGTGTCAAGAGTTGCTTCGTGCCAAGCGGAATAGAGTCCACTTTATCGTGAGATACTCCAGTTCCTAGCAGGATGGGTGTTTCGGAGAGAAATGATGAAGATTCAGGAACAGATGGGATATGTTTGCTGTCGAATGCGTCAGTCCCGGCTGCTAGGTTGCTAACTGCCAATCCAAAGTTCGGTTCAGGGGAACATTGTTGTTCGTGAGATGGATTTGGGCCGGGCCCATTTCGTTGTCTCGGTTGAGGAAAATAATGTAACTTGTCTTCATCACGCTCACCAACCGCCGTTGAACATTCTACGTCGTTGTCAGGAATGGTGGTATCGTTTATGCCTTCACTGTTGTCGGTATTGATATAGGTTGGCACTGGAGTGGGTTGGGATAAGTTGGTGAGGTCTGCTAGGTGTCGATTCACTGAGCTATCCTGTTGGTGAGACATGGTGGTGTCTGAGGTCTGTGTATTATCTGAGTGTATTGCAATACACGTTGATCGTGAGTTCGCGATTTTGGGCCTTTTCCTGCTCACTGCTCTAGAGCCCTTTTGGGAAGCATCAATGTCCATTCGATTCCCTACTGAAGGTACCATACCAAGTTCATTCACAGCCAAAGACCTCAAGAGTGTATTGGGCTGCCCATTGTCCATGTCAGTGGGAGGGATAATCGAAGCCGCGGACATGGACGAATGGTCCGATGAATCAATAATATAGCCTGACCTTCCATCTACCTCATCAAGTCGGTCCGCCAACAAAGCGGCCTCCTGCGATAATTCATCTGTCGGGACTGAATTTGCTGCTTCAGCCAACTCTTGCAGCTCTTTTAGCGTTGTAGCATCCTCCACATCCCGATCCATATGGATTTTAAGGACACGCGGAAATCGTAGTGTGAAATAGTTCACTCCTGCAGGCTTCTCAAAACCACTGCCGACCATCTCAACCACAAAGGGGGTTTTGAAAAGCACTTGTACTTTAGGAAGTTGCACCTGATCTGTTTTTATAGTAAATGGAGCATCGTCATCATCCGCATCACAGCTGCAAAACTGGCCGGATTGATTAAGCGTTCGTATAAATTTAGTATTGACATTGTGTCGATTGAGGACGTCCACAACGCGAAATATCGGTCGCGCATTGTAAGAAAATTTTGGACTGCTATCGCGGCATCCCACAAAGAATGATGTCCATTTAACGCCTTTAATAGCCTGGAGTTGAGTAGCTTCACGAGCGTCATATCTTGCTCCTATTAGGGCGAAATCCGCGGTATCCCCTATCCCTGGAATATAGTCCTGTTTCAGTTTAATCCAATGCCCTAAGCTAGAGTCCTCTTGCTGCCCAATATTGAAGTATGGTTCTTCGCTGGATTTTAGAACGAGTCCTTCCCAACGCTGTGATATAGCTGTGGCGAAAGAGTTTTTCAAGGTCTCCTGACTGTTTGACAATGAAAAATTGATATACTCCTGTTCCGCAATCCCAGCGCGCCCGTCAATGGGGTGAGAAATTTTCCTCAGTAATGCCCTTCGTTCCCTGTATGACTTTGGTAAACAAACTTGATCGTCAATCAATAATACATCAAAAAGCATTATATATAGATGCTCATAGAAATGTGGCCTGGTCCCTTGTTAGCTATGGCACGAAATGCAGTTCTTTGCAAGATCCTATACATACGGTGAGTCATTTTCAGTACCAATGAAGGAACCAGATCTCTTGACATGCTTCCGAAGCTTATGAAACGGCAAAAGTTTTGATTCCATGTCACTCCAGACGAGAAGTTCTCCTTCTAAAATGCAGTTCTTAGATATTTTGCAGCCGGATTTTCCAATTCTTAAGCACTCCTTCACAGTAGAATGAATACCGCTTCTATCCGCAGTTGAGTCTTTCCCGCTTTTTGAAAAGATCCGTATACAGCCCGAGTCTTTGGAAAGGTCAATATGTATCTGACAATACTCTCCATCATATTTCCGTTCGACGCTCATTGTGCGTTTCCCTACCATCTTGCAGCAATGTTTGATGCCCCTGGCTTTATAAAACATTGGCCTTCCAACTTTCACTCCAATGGTAAGAGATATATGAGAAGACGCGAAAGAAGCCAGAAGTTTAGCATAGTTAGGATCTGGATGCCAAGGAAATCGTTTGATCGGATCACGGCTCAATAAGGCCACGGCTGCTGTCAATGAATCCTGCAACAGCAGCACATCGGGAAGGAGGAAATGAAAATTTCGAAGCACCAAACGAGCCGGTAGGGTTAAAGGACTGAGATCTTTCAAAATGATCCTTGTAAACCACTTCGCATCGCGGCTTGTTAGGCGTCGTAAAATTGGTCCCAGTGCCTCATCCACGCTAGCAGCACTTCGCTGTCTCCTCACGTCTGGGCTCGAGAACCGACATCTTGACGCAATATCACTTAAGACAGCATCGATTTCTTCAACGGTTACTCCAGATTCCTCGGGGTTGTCGTTCTCCGCTTGCGTCATCACATTTTCCACGCACTGACCCAGGTCACCGTTCCCGCATATTTTGTATGAATCCAGAGCTAGCCTTCTTGAAGTCCCAAGTAGAAGACACCTGCCAATGACCTTTACGAGGGATGGCTCCTTTAATCCAAACACTCTCTCCGGCCGCCTTTCCGGGAACAAACATGACAGAAGAGCAAGGCGGTCCGTCTCTCCTCCATGGATTTGCTGCCCGTGCTGGCTGAACCAGTTGACAATGGTTGCAACGTCGGGGTTTCTAATCTTCGACGCTGTTGACGCCTTTAAAGTGAGGTTGGCTTCGAGGCTCGTAAAGAGGTCGCACACGTAGGAAAATTTAAACCCCATAGCATAACAGTAAATGGCTATGGGATACCTTAATAGTCGAGCCGGACATTACCACGAGGCACACATCTTGCAGTAAGCTGAGGTGGGAGCCGCATCAGACGTCATGAGAAGATATCAGCAATCCCGTTTATAAGGAATCAGTGAGAACAATATGAGAGAACATATACGTGCTACAAGGGCAATACACAATATTAGGCTGGACAATATGAAGTGTGATATTATCGAGGGTTCAAAGTCTTGCTACAGAAAGAGGCGAGGTTGCGTTGCGTGTTGGTGTGACACGAAAGATTCGCCAAATCACATGATCCATGGTTCAGAGTTGCTAAATTCAAAGCAATTTAAAATATCCGCCGCTAAAAAGCACCAGAGCCCAAGAATATGTTGTAGGGAACAGCCAGTTCAGATATGAAGTTGGAACGGCATTCGTACGTGGCCAGCGCCCATAGGTTTAGCAGCAAATCCATTCTAAACGCCTAACCGTACTCCGTGGTGACCCAATATTTCTAACCGCCAATAGTAGTTTAATAAAATACATTGATGGGAAACTCCCGCTACAGGATACCTTGCTTCTGAAGACTGTTTTTATACATCGTTAGCACATTGTCAAGTATACAAAGAAGAGGGAGTGGTATACGTACTCAAGATAAATTCGCTCTGGCATCACATTGCCTTCAGCATCCTCCATCTGCACCACGTTTTCCCGAGACTCCTTCTCCTTCTTCCTATCCTGTTCAAGTTTCTCCCATAGTCTCAGCGCTTCCTCGATTTTGGTGATCTCTCGGAACAAGCTAGTCTGTTGTGTGATCCCAAGACACCTTAACCCGTAAATATGTCTCGCCTCTGAAAAGTGCTTGTCGAAAGCGCGTCGTCCCATATAGACAAAGTTCCCGCAAATTTCACACGGCAGCTCCACCCCCAAGCCATGTAGCTTGTAGAGCCAGTAGGGAATTGGTTTTCCATCCCAAGCCAGTGGCAGCTTAAGAGGGTTGTATATCCTCTCTTCATTATCGCTATCGGAATCAGAATCGCCGTGACGGATTGAAGGGGGCTCTGCAGTCTCCGCGAACAGAGCATCGAGCTCCATTTGCCGCTCTCTCTCCGTCATTCCTTGCTTCCGCTCCACATTGACGCGCGTGGCCTTCCTCTCTTCCTTCAGGGTTGTAGCCAGAGACCGAACACGGTGTTCTCTTTCTGCGATCGCACGCTCCTTCAAGCGACGGACTGCAGCCTCGCCGCCTGTTCGCGGTGTGGAGCCGTTGGGGGTAGCTCCAGCAGACTTACGAGCCTCTGCGGCGCGAATGTGTTTCTTCCCTGTGAGATGATTTTTGTATACGTTTTCGTTCTTGAATTCTCTCTCGCAATCTGCACACCAAATCCCTTCGCCTGTTCCTTCAGTTTTCGGGCCGGAGGAGTTTTCCGTTGTGGTCGATTCGTCCTCCCACCCAGGAACCTTGCCTTCTTTCCATAACTTTTCAAACTCTTCGTCATAACCATTAAAAAGTTTATCAAGAGGTTCCAAAGGTTTAACTCGCTTTATAAAGCTCTCTAAGTACGCAGCAAGATCACCGACATATTGGAAATACTTGTCCGTGAGCTTACCGCTTCGCTTGATGGGTAGCTGGGGTTGTGTGAACGCGTCGAATAGATCAAGGTACTGTAGGTATGTGAGCCGTTTCACACCCGGCAGATTTAGGTAGTCCTCATGGAGTTTTGTGAGATCGAAAAACTGGCCATACGATTCCTCTCCGGTAAACATATTTTCCACTTCCATTCCAAATCCTTCACTCTCCCCGGGGTGCCTTCTCTTGTATGCTCGCTCGAGATTCTCAACATGTTCATTAGGGTATCGACGGTGAAAGTCTTTTATTTCGTCTAAGCGTTTGTAGAATTCATCGAAGGGTTCACCGGTTGAGATGGCCTGTACCTCCTTTGCTCGCAGTCCTTCCGCATCTCTGTAGATATCTAGGAGCCTTTCCGATTGTTGCTGGATACGATTAAGAAAGCCTGCAATCTGATGGTCTCGGTTTAACCGGTCTCGAATCTGCAGTGAATTAGTTAAAATAGCTGCGCGAAATGAGGAACGGAGGGTAGAGGGCATACATTACGGGGCTCATCTGCTACCCGATCACTAATGCCCTGCTCAAGTCTCTCCAGATCTTCGTGAATAAATCGCTGATCTTCTATCAACATTTTTGCGACAGTTCAACGGTGCCTTTACTTCTCGTGCTGGTCTCTGGAAATTCGTTACCGAGCAAACTGGTAATCGCGACTATATATGGATGCTTTTGACTTCGAGGATGGCAAAAAGCTGGCGGAAGAGCTATGAGTCACGTGATCAATCAAACAAAGCAAACGCAGAACTTTATTCGGCCTCCTCAAGTTTTGCATCCAAGAGCTGTCAATTGAAGTCTTCCAAACAGCATCAAACGGAAACTCGTTGATCATTTGTGTATATTATTCCAACTCGCCGATCTAGCCTGAATACCTGAACTACTCACTATGGCGGAAGGAATCGATAGAATGGCGGAGGGTACGTATTTCCACGTATTTTTCTTTCTCAGCTCCGCGCTAACAGCTGCGACAGAGAGGATGGACTTCACGACGTCAAAGGAGGTGACTGTCGCGCCAACCTTTGAGGACATGAACTTGAAGGAAACCCTCTTGCGGGGTATCTATGCATACGGATACGAATCGCCATCAGCCGTACAGTCCCGCGCAATCGTCCAAATCTGCGGGGGCCGTGATACCATCGCGCAGGCCCAGTCAGGTACTGGTAAAACTGCGACATTCTCAATCAGTATTCTACAAGTTATCGATACAGTTCTAAGGGAACCTCAAGGTTAGTTTACTTCTTTCTCACTGTTTTAGCCCTTTTTAATAAGTTTGTATATAGCTCTCGTCTTATCACCAACGCGAGAGCTTGCCACCCAAATTCAGTCCGTGATTATGGCCTTGGGAGATTACATGAAGGTACAATGCCACGCGTGTATCGGTGGCACCAACCTCGGTGAGGATATAGAGAAGCTGCGCCGTGGTCAACATGTAGTTTCGGGCACCCCCGGCCGTGTTGCTGATATGATCCGCCGTCGCGACCTTAAAACTCATCGTATCAAAATGCTAGTACTTGATGAAGCCGACGAACTCCTCAACCACGGATTCCGCGAACAGATCTATCAAATTTACCGTTTCCTCCCTCCTGCCACGCAAATTGTGGTCGTTTCCGCAACCCTCCCTAATGACGTTCTCGAAATGACCAAAAAATTCATGACTGAACCGGTGAGCGTTCTGGTCAAGCGTGATGAGTTGACACTAGAAGGACTCAAACAATACTTCATTGCGGTGGAGAAGGAAGAATGGAAATTTGACACACTTTGCGACCTCTATGATACCCTTACAATCACCCAGGCTGTTATTTTCTGCAACACGAGACGCAAGGTAGACTGGCTTACGGATAAGATGCGTGAAGCCAATTTTACCGTCTCCAGTATGCATGGCGAAATGCCGCAAAAGGAACGTGATAGTATTATGCAGGACTTCCGACAAGGAAACTCCCGTGTTCTTATCTCCACGGACGTCTGGGCTCGTGGTATCGATGTGCAGCAGGTGTCGCTAGTCATCAATTATGACCTCCCCAGCAATCGTGAGAACTACATCCACAGAATTGGACGAAGTGGCCGTTTCGGACGGAAGGGTGTTGCTATCAACTTCGTCACCAGCGAGGACGTCAGAATCCTAAGAGATATCGAGTTGTACTACTCTACCCAAATCGATGAGATGCCAATGAATGGTATGTCTTTTTGCCTCTGTTACGAGCCGATGTTGCGTTTGTTCCTGTGACTAACATGTTCCAATAGTTGCCGACCTTCTCACCTAATTGCGCCATCGGCTGGAGCAGAAATTGTAACACATTCATTTTCTCTTCTCTTTTTCTCATCGCAATTTGCGAATGCGAGAGCATTCGATTCTATTTCCCCTTTTGGGTCCAAGATGGGTTGACCCACGCACGGCTCATTTGTTCGCGCTGCATTAAATGCCATGAGAGGCGAGTGACTAGGGCCAGTGGAATTTGTGGAGGAAATGGGATATATTTTAAATTGGTATGCTCAGAGCCACTCTTGTCCTATCCATATTACCTAACGCGATATGCTCTATGAAATCGAAGCTGACATTTCACCCCCCGCATAATCTATTTATCAGAAATACAATATTTTTTTTTTCCAGTGAAATCAACTCTCTAGAGCCCTGGTCGATTACCGTTGATGCCATCCTTTCCTACCCCTTATACATTCGACGTTTCGGTTTCCCACTTCTCACCGAGATCCAATATCCAGTCTAATACCTCTTTAAATGTGCCAAGACCAAGAATGAACCAGTGACACGCTTTCCTTATTACGGGGACTATTCGCCATAAAAATTAGCGGGACGCAACCTTTTCTTTCCTTCCCATTCATTAAATGCCCTATCATTCCAATGATTTCTGCTAGGGGCCAAGACATACCGTCAGTGCCTACTGTCGTATACGGATTAGGTAGTTAGCAAAAAACAAAAAAGGATTGAAAACTTGCACTTCATTTATATCGAAAACTAGCAAAAAAGAGGGAAACTTGCGTCCCCGATTTTCTCTCTCTCCTCTCGAAAGACAATAGCCGTAGTGTTTCCAAGGCGGAGTGAATGACACAGCCCGCTCTCTCCTCGTCAAATCCGTACTCGCGTAGGGATCTATCTCCACACATTAAGCATCCCCGGCTCCCCCTTGGAACTTTCCCCCCCTACACATACACAGAGGTGAATCCTAGCTTGCCACAAACCAAACCACCAATGCGCCGAACAATCAGTGAGATGAATTTCTTGTCTTCATCATTCGAAATCGAGACGCGGTCCTTGCTCGTATTTTATATACCGTCTACTCAGAGGGGTAGGGAGTAGGGAATGGGGGGGAACAGACGCACAAAAAAACTGTACTCATTTTGCTTCCGTCATGACTATTGCGTATATGAATGACTTATGGCATAATTGACTGATTTCATGTTTAAATTAGTGTTTCCTAACATGTTCAACTGCTAGGAACAAGGAAATGAGAAACATTCAGTAGTATGATAACCAAACGAAATAGGAACCTAAGGTCGGAAAAATTTAGGTCTTTGATATAGTCAACTCCGAATCCTCCTCACACATAACTAACTACGGCGTCCCAACGATGAGAACATACATACAGTAATATAGAACCCATCATCCGCCCGTCACCTAAATACCTATCCAGCTACGTAGGTATCTAATATATATTATATTATTCTATCTTAAAAAGAAAATCATATATCGTCCTACATCACACTCTAGTACTACTCCCTACATATTAAATCACCACCCCGCCTTATTCATAACCCGCGATTAAAGGCTCCATACGCTCCCAAACCTTCAAGCTCCAACCAATCCCTACTCTCAACTCTAATGAAGTGAACAAAATCAAAGCCCACACGGGAGAAAGAAATGATGGGAGATGTATGGAATAAATAGTAAAGTAATGGAGTTGGGGAGTTCAAAACATGCAAAGCAACAAAAAATAAACATAAACATATGAAAATGGAAGAAGGGAGGGCGGGTTAGCGAAATGTGGGATGGAGCTGACCGTACGTACGTGACGAAAATGCAGGAGAACCGACAGGTGCAAATTGATTAAGAAGAGGCGGGGAGAGAGAGCGGGGAACAAAATAAAATAGTAAACAGGAACCAGGGAAGCCAGGAAATCAGAGAAACAAAAGATAAATCCAACTAACCAACTAGTAGTAAAATAATAAAAAAAGGTCACATCCTGCTCCTGTTCCCACTCCCGCCTTAATCCTGCACCAGTGATGCAAAACAAAAATTCAACCTTTGCCTGACAATATATAAATGCCACCAAGTAAAATAAAAAAGAGCCAACGTCAAAATCCGCATCCGTGAATGCCAAACTAGGGAATGAGAATGGAGAAAGAAAAAAAGTGTTAAGTTGAAATCTGGGGTCGTGGAAATATGAATAAATAAAGTCATGAGGGATTTGGAACCGCGATGAGAGACATAAAGAGAGGGATGGGAATTGGGATGGAACGCGGGTGGAATGGAAATGGCATGGGCAGAAATGGGAAATGAATAGGAAGAATGAGAATGAGGACGACTATCAGATTTAGAATTTGACAAAAGCAAGGGAAGACCAAAGGAAGTACATATATATATATATATGCAGATAATCTCCTATTGAATGCTGTGTATGTGTTTCTGGTGATCTGTGATGAGTGAGTGGTGAGCTGCGTGTCAGTGTGATTGTGTGTCTGTGTGCACGCGCTTGGCAGGATGCCATCTTCAAAGATACTCGACTTTATGTTTGTATGTTTTTGGACCCATTTGTGGGAATTATGTACGCCATGGTTGATGTGAGGTGGACGGAAAAAAGGATAAAAAATAATTGCAATTCATACAAAACTAGGTAGGGGGCCAATATATAGGAGACGTGGATGAGTTTGGGGGGGATTGCTATATTGAGTTCGCCATGCAAACGGCGGCTGGGGTGGGACGTGTGTATTCTAGCATCATAGAAATGAGATGGTGTGGTCATGTATGTACGAGTGTATGTTGAAAGTAGGTTGGATTCATGAGAGCCGGAACCACTATTTTATCTCGGAGATTCAGGACGGGTTTGCAAAAGGGCATCATCACGATTTAACCAACTAGCTCAAAAGTTCGGAGATCGATTGAATGTAGACCGTAGTGCGCTTGTCCGTGCCGAACCGTTCGATGGCAGCATCCGTGCTTTCCCAGAAACGGGTGTGCGGGTTGGTGGATCTCGTGTCCATCTAGTAGTAGGGTGGGGCGGGTCAGCCGCGTTTTCATCCACATAGGGTGTGTTTTTGACACAAAACTCACATTCGAACTTTTCGGTCATCCCCTGCCGACGCGAACATTCCCGGGTCCTTTGGGTTCCACGATACAGCATTGACGCAGCCTGCGCCGTGGCCCTGAAGTGTTGCAACGAGTGTGCAATTCTCCTTGTGCCAGATGTGGATCTTGGAATCTATACAGTGTGATGGTTTTAGTATCGCGGAAAACAATTCGGGGTCATGAACCGATTTTCTTTTTCAGCCGTACCTTCACTACCACTCACGACAAAATTCTCCGCAGCGCCACCAAAACTATTTCTAATAATATATTCATCATCTCCTGGCAGCTTCTGTCCTACATACTGCCGGGCAACTTCCCTTGTTTCGATGTCTAACAACTGCATTTCGCATTCGGACGTGTTTAGCAACATGTATCTAGAATCTCGGCTGATATTGATGCAGGTGAGGTCAAGCTTGATGGACATGCTATATTCCTCGACACGGGTTTCGAAGTTATAGACGTAAATCTTTTTCTCCGTGGATATGGCGATGAGTCGACGGCCGTCGGGGGATATGGAACAGTCTCGAACTCTGTACTGGCCGGACCACTTGTAAAGGGATTCGCCAGCCACACTCCAAAGGCAGAGTTGGGATTGGCGATCGAGAGAGCCTGTGACAAATGAGTCACCGCTTGGAGCCCATGCGGCAGCAGTTACTGGTTCATGGTGGTGATCGATGGTGAGGATACATCGTCCAGACTGGAGGTTATACAGTTAGTACCAATGACCCCGTCTGAAAATAGAAAGAGGTTAAGCGTACTTCCACATCCCATAGCCGAGCTTTATAATCTTGAGAGCAGCTAATGAGCTTGGAATCATCAGGACTCCATGTTGCATATGCAACTGGGCCACCATGGTCAGTTAGTCTATGGATGACGCTGAAAGTTGCAACATCGTATATAATCACAATGTTTTCACGGCCTGTTGTTGCTAGTTTGGTGCCATCGTGAGAAAATTCAAGGTACCAGACCTCGTCCGTATGTTCACTGAGTTCGAGGGATGTTCGTAGAGGGAATTGGGATCGATCGCACTGGTGATCTGAATAAAGCGAGGGGGATTCAGCGGTGTTGTGATATAGACACTGGTTGATCTGATTCTGTTTAACGTAGTCAAGCAAAACTGCTAATCTGTGATCGGGAATCATAACAGCTGGAGATATAGATCCTAGAATTGAAGAAAATTAGGATCAATATTATGGTGGAAAGCCTTTATTAACGTTATTCCGAGGAAGCTCACTTGATAGCTCTCCCAATAGCCTCTGCCGCGATTGTAGTACTGAGCCATCCCAACCCGCTTGCGCTCGTAAATTTTCTGCAGGGCACATCAATAGACTAGTAGAAGTTAGATAAATATCATACACTAATTAGTTTATTTCAAAAGTGTCACCTACCTGGAAAGGGCATGTAGCTGTGCGATATCGTGGTTTAACGGTGTTAGTTCCTGCCGGAGCACCATCAACGCCGTTCCAAGATCCCGTTGCTCTAACAATTCAAGAAATTTCTGCTGTCTGAGACAAAAGAGCATCTCATTTCTATCCGCCCCTTCTGCTAAAATGAGAGTGCCCGGCTCATCAGCAAGATCGGTGTCGGTCCCACGGATAACAATATTTCCTCCACCTATACCTGTCCCATTTCCCCCTCTATCCGGATAATATGAACCCAGCAAAATATCCTCTGCATCCGCCCACCGTCCATCAAGTACTGCTGACCGGAACGAAGCTACAGCGGGGCTCTCAAGCTCAAATCCGGATTCCCGGCTTAATGTAGACGCAGCCTCGTTGTATCCGAGATCATGTAAGCTCTGAATCAGAATCCTCGTCACCTCCTCCCGATCATGGCCAAAGTATGTAGGTGAGATGGAAAACGGCGACTTGCCAGAACCGTTTGCCTGGGGCTGGCCGTTAGGACTGGAATGCGGAGATCTGCCGTTAACCGAGTTGGAAGCATGTGCTTTTCGTAGTGAAGAGGTTGAGCTGATTGATATGGGGGAGAACCCGTTTGTGTTTGAAGTTGAAGCTCCGCCGTCGGGACGCATGTTGCTACCAGCCAGGCGCCTGCGCTTGGGAGAAGGAGGAATGTCGTCTCTATTGCGATCCCTACCTTGATCTTCAAGCAAATGTCTGCGTGTACCAGGATTCCCAGACCTCGACCCGGCCCTCTCAGATTGATCAGGAGGAGTTCGTTCCCGACGACGGCGGCGGTTGATCGGGCGCGATCCAAGCCCAACAGTCTCACTACGGTCGGTATGTAAACCTAAGCCTGGAAGCCTTGGGGGCAGTTCGTTGCTTTGAAGGGATAGGGGAATATGCTCGTGAGTGATCTGGGGGTTAGATGGGGTCGAGGAATGGTTTGTGACGGAACCAGTAGGCGTAGAACTAGTAGTGGTGGTAGGTACGGATTCGAGGTTTGTAGTAAGGTTCGAGGGGCCGGCTGCGGCTGAGGCGGGAGTATGTGAAGGAGATTCGTCTGCCAGATCGAAGTTTGCTATTTAGCCCCTTCAGTCTGGCTCTATACAGAACCAGCTGAATAGGCCTATATGGTGAAAGGAAGCGTAAAGCGCTTTGCAACCAGATTTGAAGCTCTGGAGCTGGCTAAACGCCACAAGCTTTTCTTAACCTATAGATTTTGTGGTGATGCTAAATTTGGTGTACCCGGTAAAATGGTATGTTGATTGGTTTGCCTTGGGTCTGTTCTGGTATGAGCTCTGTCTTACGTCTGCAAAGGTGGAGTGGGCGGTTAGAAGGTTGATGTTGAGAAGAACGATAAATGACCGGAGAGAGGTAGGATGAGGTAATAGGCGAACCAGCGATTCGGAAGAGCCGTGAGAGGAACCCCAGGAACAACAACTGAGTTGCAATCTTGAGCACGTTGGTGGTGGAAGTGGAATTTTAGCCGATGGCTGGGTAGGAGGTTGGCAAGACTGAGACCAGCTGGAATATTGCTTTGCTGTCGTCGTCGTCGTGGGATGTGTTTTTGCCGATATCTGGAAAGCGAGGAACCAAGTCATGCAAGAGCGACAAGAAGAGGTTGCTAACTGGTGGGATCAGACTGGAGGTGGACCTGGGAAACGTCCCATCAGAACAACCGGACAACAGCCACTCATAAGAACCAGAGCAGGAGTCTCTGCTTGAGCGTAGTAACAGTTACAGATTTGCAGAATGAAGATGCAGAGATGTAATGTAGTAAGTAGATGAAGCTGGAATAATTATTAATAGCTGGATGTCGTTTGACTGTAAGCACATGATGGGGATGTAACTGTACGGTACGATAACTGTATACGTTCTGGGTTTCGTGTATTAATTTCCTGTATTGGGAGCGTGTATGTTTCATGTTGTATGTACTGCACTGTCTTCAGCAGAGTTTAGCACTGCCAAATCACAAGATGATGCATATCAGACAGACAGACAACAAACAGCAGATTACGGGAGCGGAGGTATTGTATGCAACCAGGCCTGTCAGTGACGTAATATTACATTACACCCTCTGCATTGTTCGTACGGCGAACTGTATATCCTTTTTACTTTCAATTTACGTCTCATTTCTCTCCCCATATCATACTTCGAAAACATAAATCAATAGCCTCAGAGATAAAGCTAAAAAATCCGAGATTTGCTGTAGTTATAAAATTCTGTTGTTTCCTTTCATTCCTCTATTTGGTTTTATTCCGTCCCCACAGCAGATTCCCGAGTCACAGGATACGTCCCTTACCACCCCAGGCCCGAGGACCCTGTCCATGTCTTCTGAGCATGGAAGAGAGGCGTGGCCAGTTTAATAATAGTTCTGAGGGTATGTATTTGTAACTCTCGTTCCCCAGCGCACCCCAGGGATTTGTGACTTGTTTCGAGTCTAGGCAACTTCGAAACAAACTGATGGGGCAAGGACAATGGGAGTCATCGTCACAAAGGTATGTATGTATGTACAGTACGAGAAGCATCTCGCTATCACGGTTCTCTGCTGGGGCTCAAGGGCGATGCTTCTGATCATCAGTCTAGCACCCTAATGGAGCTCGTTCCCCTCTCCTACTTCTCCCCTCTTGTCGTGTCAGTCGGTCCGTCCCTTGACAGCCAAAGACTTGTTCACGCGGGACTGGCAGTAGGGCAGGGAAGCTTGATATGGCGTGGCGCTTCCGAGGGTAACTTAGCTCCACAGCCTGCCTGGCCTCAGTGAGTTGGTACGTTAACTCCCTCGTTGTAGAACTAAAAACACTCAACACAGCGAGATCTAAGGACCAAATTCATAATTTAGATAACTGTAGCACCTGCAGGTAAGCCCAAAACGAGAAGATATGTGGCATGTATCTACCCAGTAGTGTTTCTGGTTTGATGTGGCACCTGGTGATAAAAGTCCCTCAAACCGCACAGCTCTCCGTTGAATGGCTGGTTGAACCTGGCTAAAGACCTAGCGTACCTTGCCCTTATCATGTGGTCAGGGGAGAGTCTTGGAATTCCTGCAATGATGGACGTACTCGGAGGAATTAGTGAGGGTCTGTATTTGTTTAGGCCATACATACATGTACTGGCATCGGTGATGTGACGATATCACTTGAGAGGGGTTCCTTTACACGCTTCAACGTTTCAGCTGTGTATAAAATTGCCAGCTATCTACGAATATAATATAGCAATATATGTGGAATTTTCCCTTCAGCTTAAAGTAATGGTCTCCAAAGGAACTCTTCCATTACCCGAAACCCATCATCCAGGCGGCTTAAATATAACTAACACAGAACCGACTACCAGATTTAGAACATTAAAGCCCTATCTCCTATCTCACCTTTAACAGCATATAAATTCTTCATGTGATGGATTTGCCTCTGACTGTCAGCTCCCTGTCAGCATATCCTGTTGCACATTAACCGTCCGTGGGTGAATGAAGATTAAATTTCACAAGATTAAACAATGAATACATTACTCCGTACACCGTCCCATGGTAGATATCTCCCGCCAGTTTTCGTCATGAGCTCGTCGCTGAGGGCATTTGACTCCAATCACCCTACGAAAACGTTCATTTCTGTCCGCATTTGTTAACCACAGCGAACTGCCTAGTCCCTGAGTTGCAAATTCTATCTATGTGCGAGTTTGACCCCTTCCAGCTTCAAGATTCATTCACTGCCGTTCCGTTTCCACATCAGCCATTCCGCGATTCAGCCTTTTTTTTAAGCCAGTTTAAGCTTGCAGAAGCGTTATTCCCAGGCTGTTTGGGTTGGGGAACAAACAACCTCGTCCCGACTTGTGTGTGGAACTGGTAGTGACCCGGAATGGTAATCGAGCAAACACGGCGAAACCCATCTTCAAAGAGACTGTGCAGCATGTATTAAAAGCCCCAGTGATGAAGTGTGAACCTTCGATTGTTCGATTGTCAGGGCGATGTTCACCTGCAAGGTCCGGTGGCATTGGTGATATGAATCAGCCTTAAAAAACAACTTCCAGGACGCACAGCGTATATGTCCAGGCGGTGCGGGAAGAAAATTTGTTTTTAGTAAGAATCCTAGCATTGAGAGTTCTTTCATCTTCTCATAATAGCTCCTCCTACCTTTTCCGAAGCAGTTCAAGGGACGAAATAAGTATGGATGTAGGTGAACGAGGTTAGACCGTACATTCTGTAGAGCTGGGAGTTTTGAGGCTTGCTGACTAAACACGCTAGTCCCAAAGAAGCATCTAACTACTTGTTTACTCCAAGGGCCGACAAGGTTCCAAGGTTGGTTTGTATGTGCGATGTTATGAGAAACATTGTAATGAATATTTGAATGATTTTAAAGATTCTGTATATTCATGGATATTTCCGC
The DNA here is from genome assembly GCA_001014755.1 of Blastomyces silverae. Lineage (NCBI taxonomy): Eukaryota > Fungi > Ascomycota > Eurotiomycetes > Onygenales > Ajellomycetaceae > Blastomyces > Blastomyces silverae. The sequence continues at coordinate 17,332 of LDEV01001752.1, read as the reverse complement.
CCTTTCGATTAGATTTTGATATCGAAAGGGGGAGCGGGGGGCTGAGAAATAGCTGCCGTTGGTATGGAGTAGTAAAAATAGATAATCCTGGCGGAACAATGTGAGGCTTTGCTGCATGTATCTTCAAACCCCTCAACGTCACCAGACCACATAAATAGATAAGTCACTACGCCGTACACACACAACGGGAATTAAAATCCCCGGATCATATGCTGGGCCTGGGTCGACCATCTTTGAAATCACGGCCTTCCCTCATAGACCTCATTGTTGCCAAAGACCAAGGACGCCGTCTCTTCACGCCCATTGCTGGTGGGCTGCCAGAAGATCCACCCGTACTCCGCGCCAACGTCAGTCCTCCAAGCTCCAGCCAACACCACATACACCACCACAACCTCCACCACAACCACCACTCCAACGGAACTCCAGCTTCCCGCTCCCCTCCCATCTCCTCTACTCCGCGCCTGGCATCTCCCACAATGCCGCCAAAGGACTCGAAGAACCCGCGGCCTGGTGCCGACGAGGGACAGCATGGTTCTATTTACTCCGTCTCCGGGCCTGTCGTGATTGCGGAGAACATGATCGGGTGCGCTATGTACGAACTGGTGAGTACCGACTATATATGTGCATTGGCGAAAGAAAATCCACTGCCTAGAGTTACTTTCTGACCTCAATATAAATTTGCTAGTGTCGGGTGGGCTATGACCAGCTCGTTGGAGAAGTCATTCGGATCGACGCAGATAAAGCTACAATTCAAGTCTACGAGGAAACAGGTGAAGATGACACCGAACCCCACCTCTCAGACTCAAAACTAACTCGTTTCCTCCTACATTCCAGCCGGAGTAACTGTCGGCGATCCGGTCGTTAGAACAGGGAAACCATTGTCTGTGGAACTCGGTCCGGGATTGATGGAGACGATCTATGACGGTATCCAGCGACCTCTCAAAGCCATTGCAGACGCCTCCCAAAGTATCTACATCCCCCGCGGCATCTCCATCCCAGCCCTCGACCGGAAGAAGAAATGGGACTTCAAACCAACCAACTTCAAAGTCGGAGACCACATTACCGGCGGCGATATCTGGGGTAGCGTGTGGGAGAATAGCTTGCTGAACGACCATAAAATCCTGCTACCCCCTCGCGCACGAGGGACCATCACACGCATTTCCGGCCCGGGCAGCTATACCGTTGACGAGAAGCTCCTGGAGGTTGAGTTTGATGGCAAGAAGCAGGAGTTTGGCATGGCCCATGAATGGCCGGTCCGTGTCCCCCGTCCGGTGAACGAGAAGCTGGCTTCCGATACCCCCTTCATTGTTGGCCAGCGTGTCCTCGATGCTCTTTTCCCCAGTGTCCAAGGTGGAACGGTGTGTATCCCCGGTGCGTTTGGTTGCGGGAAGACTGTTATCAGTCAGAGTGTCTCCAAATTCTCGAACAGTGACATCATTGTGTATGTTGGTTGCGGTGAACGTGGAAATGAGATGGCTGAAGTCTTGATGGATTTCCCAGAGGTAGGATACTTCCCACATACCCATTTTCGGGCTCAGCACTAACTGGCACCCCAGCTTTCAATAAGCATCGACGGCCGTAAAGAGCCCATCATGAAACGTACATGTCTGATTGCCAACACCTCCAATATGCCTGTCGCTGCCCGCGAGGCTTCCATCTACACTGGCATTACGGTTGCAGAATACTTCCGTGACCAGGGTAAAAACGTCGCCATGATGGCAGACTCCAGCTCTCGCTGGGCTGAGGCACTCCGTGAAATCTCAGGACGATTGGGTGAGATGCCGGCTGACCAAGGCTTCCCTGCCTACCTTGGAGCCAAGCTTGCCTCATTCTACGAGCGTGCCGGACTGAGTATTGCGCTTGGTAGCCCCGAGCGGAAAGGAAGTGTCAGTATTGTCGGCGCCGTCAGCCCCCCTGGTGGTGATTTCTCCGACCCGGTCACCTCCAGCACCCTGGGCATCGTCCAAGTCTTCTGGGGTCTTGATAAGAAGCTCGCGCAGCGAAAGCACTTCCCGTCCATCAACACTTCCGTTTCCTACAGCAAGTACACCAACGTGCTCGATAAATACTACGCGAAGGACCACCCGGAATTCCCACGGCTCCGAGACAGAATCAAAGAACTACTCACCATCTCCGAAGACCTGGACCAGGTCGTGCAGCTCGTTGGTAAATCCGCGCTAGGCGACCCAGACAAGATCACTCTGGACGTCGCCGCGCTGCTCAAGGATGACTTCTTACAGCAGAACGGCTACAGCGATTACGACCAGTTCTGCCCGCTGTGGAAGACCGAGTATATGATGAAGGCGTTCATGGGATATCATGATGAGAGTCAGAAAGCCATTGCACAGGGTCAGACCTGGGCCAAGGTTCGCGAGGCGACGGTGGAGATCCAGAATGCGTTGCGGGGGATGAAGTTTGAGTTGCCTGAGGATGAAGAGGCTGTCACCCAAAAGGTATGGTTGGACTGTTGCTCCTTTCTTTCTTATCCATCTTTCTTTCTTTCTTTCCCCGATATTCCATTGCACACATCTAACGTTTCTTGATATTACAGTACGAAAAAATCCTGCAGGACATGTCCGAGAAGTTCGCGTCGGTATCTGATGTATAGAGATATTCGGTGGTTGCATGGCTTATGACGGTTTACAAACACAGCTTCCTTTACTTCTTACTTTATTTCCTTTTTATATAGGCTTGTCTTTTTGTAAGAGTTGCATGCGCGCGTGTCCCTCATTTACTTTTGTTCTTATATTTGTGTTTTCGCTGGTATGAAGGGCTCCCAAAGGGGAGTGCCCACGGCGATACCCTACTCAGGCTGCTATGTATTTACGTAGTCTCTAGCTTTTGTCTGTTCCTTTATTTGATTGATTGTGCTGGATGATCTAATAGATGGCAAAATGTTTGTTGATGAGGTATACGGCTTCCCATTTTTTTTTTAAGTTTTTGTGAATTTCTTAAGCTTTGTTCCTTCATGTAGGAGAGATGGAGGGGGTTTCCGACGTGGCCTCGCCCGGTGGTTTTATATAACTGCTTGTATTAATACTTTTGGGGAACAGTCTGGTGAAAGAAACAGGATATTCCGTTCTTTCTGCCCACTTTCTGGGTCAATCACTTCATTTCAGTTCAAAAGTAGAGGACAATTAAATGGTTGCCTATCTCACTGGCGGAATACATAGCTTGGGATGTAGCAAATCCAGCAGAATCTGGAGTATGAATCGGGCTTTGCATTCCCGTACGGAGTACACTCTCGCAGAAGCCGAAAACTCCACAAAAATCGACCTCTCAAAACAACAGAAATAAAGAAAAAACAGTACCCCTTTCTCAAGTGGGTACATAAGTGGTTTTTCATGTCTGCCTGTTCTGCTAAGGATATTTCCGCTCCAGTAATCATCAAGGAATATTCTGTGCATGCATCTTTCGGTTTACTTCGATGTCCTGATGGACAGCGAATTGGCTTTCCTGTAACTCCACTTCCAACATTTTATCCATATAGTACGCGCGGTATCCAGCATCCTCTTTTCAAAGAGAGGGCTGAGCCATACATGGTAAGACAAAAAGCTTGGGCGATTGGCACCAGAATTTATGGGCTGTCCAGAATAACAGTGACATTGCAGACTGTGATCTTATCGTCGTCGTTGAAAAGAATGCAGATGCCTAATATCTAGAGTGTGTTATGGCTGTGGTTTAAAAAAAAAAAAGTGCGGCGAATATATATCTGCTTAGTCATCCACTAGATGGCCAGCGGACCATCATCATGCGAGTTCATCATTCATTTCTCCATCTTCATGCCCAAACAGCACCACACACAAACAAAGCATTCCCTCCGTCCGATACCTATCTCTTGCCCTACTATCCTATACCTCCCCTAGCACTAAGCTATCTTGGATGCGCCTTTCGCTCGACATGTCGGCGACCCCGTCTGGTTACTCGTGCGTTCCCCATATTGCTCCCTGTTGTCTTATCGTCGCCGCCTTGCTGGCCCGTACATAGATTGCTAACTTTGAACCTGTGTTTTGTTCCACCACCAAATAGCATAAACGTCAATGACCCCAGTCTTATTTCGCTGGTAAATAAGCTGCAGGATGTCTTCACGACCGTTGGAGTATGTTATCTTGCTCTAACCGCGGACCCTTGGGGCGATACGCGGGTTGCCGATGCCGATACTGATACCGATACTGATACTGCTCCCATTTAGGTACAAAATCCCATTGATCTGCCGCAAATAGTGGTTGTTGGTTCGCAGTCGAGTGGAAAAAGTTCCGTATTGGAGAATATCGTTGGAAGAGATTTGTGAGTGGCGCCATTTCCAATGCTATTTCAGCCGGAGAAGCCCAACTAACCGGAGACCAACTTCCTCTCCCCCTTTTCTTTTGGTGAAAATTAGTCTCCCTAGAGGTTCTGGAATTGTCACTCGACGGCCACTAGTTCTGCAACTTATCAACAGACCAGCCTCGAAACCACAGGCGAATGGTGTCAAGGATGAGAAGCTCGATACCACCGATAAGGAGGCCAACGTGGACGAGTATGGCGAGTTTCTACATATCCCTGGCCAGAAATTTTACGATTTCAACAAGATCAGAGAAGAGATTGTACGCGAGACGGAACAGAAGACTGGGCGCAATGCGGGCATTTCGCCAGCTCCGATTAATCTAAGAATATACTCCCCTAATGTCCTGACCCTTACCCTCGTCGACCTGCCCGGTTTAACCAAAGTCCCCGTCGGAGATCAGCCCAAGGATATCGAGAAGCAAATAAGAGATATGGTGTTGAAGCAGATCAGCAAGCCAAACGCTATCATCCTCGCCGTCACTGCTGCGAACCAAGATCTTGCGAACTCCGACGGCCTCAAACTTGCCCGAGAGGTCGACCCGGAGGGACAACGTACCATTGGCGTGCTTACGAAAGTAGACCTTATGGATGCGGGCACGGATGTAGTAGATATTCTTGCTGGCAGAATTATTCCATTGCGCCTTGGCTATGTGCCCGTCGTCAATCGTGGGCAACGGGATATTGAGAATAAAAGAACGATTACTTATGCGTTGGAGCACGAGAAGAATTTCTTTGAGAACCACAAGGCTTATCGGAATAAGTCGACTTACTGTGGAACACCATACCTGGCAAGAAAGTTGAATTTGGTATGCTCGGACTATTGAAAGAATGATTCTATACGCCCCCACTCTATAGAAGCTAACAACCCGATGTTCTAGATCCTCATGATGCACATTAAACAAACCCTTCCCGATATCAAAGCCCGTATCGCAGCCTCTCTCCAGAAATACACTACAGAGCTCCACCAGCTTGGCGACTCCATGCTTGGAAACAGCTCAAACATAGTGCTCAACATAATCACAGAGTTCAGCAATGAATATCGGACAGTGCTGGATGGTAACAACCAGGAACTATCTAGCGTTGAACTCTCCGGTGGTGCGCGTATTAGCTTTGTTTTCCATGAACTCTATTCCAACGGCGTCAAGGCAGTCGATCCATTTGACCAAGTCAAGGATATCGATATTCGGACAATCCTTTACAACTCGTCAGGTTCCTCGCCAGCGCTCTTCGTCGGGACGACCGCTTTTGAGCTTATTGTGAAGCAGCAAATCAAGCGGCTCGAAGATCCCAGTCTAAAATGCGTCTCCCTAGTCTACGACGAGCTAGTGCGGATCCTGAGCCAGCTCCTCAACAAGCAGCCGTTCCGGAGATACCCACAGCTGAAAGAGAAATTCCATAGCGTTGTCATTTCGTTCTTCAAGCAGGCGATGGACCCCACGAATAAGCTAGTCAAGGATCTCGTGGCGATGGAGTCGTGTTATATCAATACAGGCCACCCGGATTTCTTAAATGGGCATAGGGTAAGTAACATATATCCCTTTTTCTCCCCGTTCCTTACCCTGTCTCCTCTTATACTTACCATCCTTTCACATTAGGCAATGGCAATTGTCAACGAACGAAACGCTGCCAGTAGACCAACACAGGTCGACCCCAAGACTGGAAAACCTCTGCCTGCAACCGCAGTGCCACCACGAGCGGCAAGCCCATCTCTGGACGCCATGTCGGACGCCAACGGCGGCTTCTTCGGCAGCTTCTTCGCATCAAAGAATAAGAAGAAAATGGCTGCAATGGAGCCGCCACCGCCTACACTTAAGGCCTCGGGGATATTGTCTGAGCGCGAGAATTCTGAGGTTGAGGTTATTAGTATGTTTTCCTTCCCTCCTCCTCCTAATTCAAACAAATTCAATATATCCCATGATTGTATGTACGTATTGTAAGTATACTGACCGACAACACCGCCAGAACTCCTAATAAGCTCCTATTATAATATCGTCAAGAGAACTATGATCGACATGGTACCCAAGGCCGTCATGCTTAACCTCGTTCAGTACGTTTTCATCTTCATCTTCCTTCTTTCTTTCTCTCTGTTCTCTCCCCTTCTTAAAGCATATACTCCTCGACGCCTCCCCCACTACGCTTTAGTTTCTCGTCTTCTT
>LDEV01001746.1:5008-16532 GCA_001014755.1 Blastomyces silverae | reverse complement strand
GATATAATATCAGATTATCTCTCAATAGTAATAATTATTATATTTAAAATATTCTATATAAACAGAGAAAGACATTTATAATATAAAATATATTTAAAGTAGATTATATAGAACTATCAGACACTGTAAGAATCTGAGATAATAATATTCAGAGAATAAATAGATGACTATATAATATATCTCACAGAATTCATAGAGAATCTTACAGTAAAATATATTAAAGTTATCAGATATAGTTAGTATAACTGAATATAATAATCTCTCTAAATGAATTAGACAGTTAAAGACTATAAATATATAAAAAGAGATAGAAATATTACTTAGAAGAAGTAGTTAGTATAACTGAATATAATAATCTCTCTAAATGAATTAGACAGTTAAAGACTATAAATATATAAAAAGAGATAGAAATATTACTTAGAAGAAGATAATCAGAGTTAGAGTACTGAGAAATAGAGAAGTTAAACTGACTAAAATGAACAGCTTTTGAAAACTGATATATAGTACAGAATTCAAGTTTAAACTGATATAAAAAATGATTAAATAAAAATAACAGAGTAAATATAATAATACTCAATTATTAAAAATTCTGTTATTAAAAGAAGAGAAGTCTGAGAGCTTAATAATAGTGAATATCTTTAATAATAAAATAAAGACTCTAAGATGAAAATTCTTTCTCTACTCTCTGAGAGTCAGTATAATAGATATATAGTAAAAGATATACTTATAAATGAAGAGAGATATAATAAATATTATTAAAAAAAAAATAACAGTGTTTATAACACAGCTGCTCAGTGATAAGATATCAGATATTAATAATATTATTAACAGATTTCTGAAGATACTGAGATTTATATTTATAAAAATTATGATAGAACTCATACTAGCTTGCTGAGAATGAAAGCACTATTCAAAAATATTTAAAATAATCAGAATAATAATACTTAAGAAATCTGAGAAAGTGAATTATTAGAAAATAGAGATCTGAAAACTTATTACACTGCTGAATATAGTGAGTAAAATAATAGAAATAGTTATTATACAAAAAATCAGATAATTTATAGAGAAGTTTAAAATACTCTCAGCTTAATAAATAAGAGTATAAAAAAATTAATTAACAGAAACAGCAGTATCACTGCTATTAATATAGATATATACAGTCTGAGAAAAAATAGATACAGTGACTACAGTTCTATTATTAAATATATCAGAAATCTATAATAGAGTATTCAAGAACTGTCTAATATATATTCTCAGAATAAAGAGACTGTTAAGATAAATAACTAAATAAATTTACTCATTTATATTAGATAGACAGTTCATACTCATATTTAAAGAGTAAAAAATAGTATTATTCAAGATTTTAGTAGAGATATTATAGAAATTATCATTTTTCTCTATTTTATTTCTCTTCTATAATAAGAAGCTATTGAGAGTATATTCATCACAGAGATAATCAGTCAGTTATATTAAATTTATTAATAATATTAATATAATAGTATATAAACTTATAACAGAAATTAATTATATATAGTTTAAAAGAATATATATAGAATGTATAGAGTGAGCTGATAGATATAGAGTTATTTTTATCTTATAGAAGTATGAGTTAATACATTTTATCAAAGTCTGTATAAAATTTAATCTAGATCTCTTACTATAACTTTTATAAAAGATAGTAAAGTTAAAAATAATTATAAAAATGCTAGAGATCTGACTAAATCTCAAGCTGAGATAAAAGAGATATATGAACACAGTCACTGAAAAGATAAAATCTCAGATAAAAACATTAATACAGATAACTCAGATTATCTAAAGAATATTATTTTAATAGATAAAAATAGTCTATAATATAATTATATAATCAGATATCATTTATAATATACTTATATAATATTAATCACACATCAGATATAAGAATATAATATATAATAAACAGTAAACTGAGTGTCTGATAAAAATATAGAATGAATATCTGAGAGTAATAATAAATATCTATAAAATAATATTAATAGTCACTCTAAAGATAGAGATATATATATTATCACTGAATATTTATCTGAATAAAATAATAATCAGAATCACAGAGTGAATAAAAATATCTGATATAACTACTTAAATTGAGAATATATACAGTATAATCAGAATTAGACTCTGTATAAAAAATATAAAATAAGAAAAATCAGTGAAAAAAATACTATACTCAGAGAAACTGCTGAAGAACTGAGAGAAACTCTGAGTTAAGAAAGTAAAATAAAAAACTATTTAAAATATGAATTGAGTGAATAATCACTGTATACTATATTATAGACTGATATAGAAGAAGATCTTAGACAGATAAAGAAGATAATAATAAATTAGATAATTTTTATAATATAAACTGTTTAATAAATTCTCAGATAAAGAGATACTGAGCTAATATAATAATCTAAATAAGATTAGAAGCTTATTAATAGTGTAGTTATAATTAAAGAAAATAGATTTAACAGTCTTTCTAAATAAATGATAAGTTTCAGTATTCTCATCACTAATATATAAATATAAATATAAATTTAAAATAGTGATATATATTATAGTGCACTGTAACTGATTTTAATACAGCTGAGAAAAATTATTTTATAAAAATAAAATTGATAAGAAATAACTGATAAATATTAAAAAAGATTTTTATCATCTGATTAAATAATAAATTAATCAGAAAATTCTCTTATAATTCACACTAATAAAAATACTGAATATTTATAAAATAATATAAGATATCAGTCTCTCTCTCTTCTCACACTCAGAGCACTCTCACAAACTTAAAAATAATAGAGTATATTTAATAGATATATTTACTCTCTCTCTTATATCTGAAGTATATATTATATATATGAAGAATATAACTAGTATATCTGGCTCTGATGGTTGAATGGTTGATGCGGCCGCCCGGTAGCGCCTTGGCATGGGAACTCAAGGTGTGTGAGTTTGAAACTCACAGGGGATACATCAAATCTGATCAGAAAAGATTGAAAAATTGAAAGCTAAGTCATTCAGTCCTCTCACAAATAAGAGATGATAAACAGCTGAGGTACTTCTGACCAAGGTATCTCATCAAAATAGCTCAAAGCTGTGTGAGACTTATTCACACAAAAATCAATTTACTTTCATCAAGATGTCTTATATTCCTGAGCTGGGAATCTCTAGTGCAAGTACCAACTATGTCTCTCTTTCAACTGCTCTCATTTGTCAAGAAAATCAGTCATGTTTCAACATCATGTATTCTCTCTGTATCAGCCACCTCTTATATGTATCAACTACTGTGTAAGAACTCATCATAGTCTCTGACTGCATATGAGTATAATTGAAGAATAATAATAATAATAATAACTAGTATATCTGAATATAGAGACAGAGTATATCTAGCAGATATATTTATCTCTCACTCATATCTGAAGTATATATTATACATATAAAGAATATAACTAGCATATTTAAATATAGTGATAGAGTATAACAGATATTTATACTCACTTCTTCTCTACATCTAAGATATTTTTTTCTATATTATAATATACTTCTTTTCTCTCTCTTTCTCTCTCTCTCTTCTGAGTCAGTAATTACTATTTTTTAATAATTTAAAGTTATCTCTGCACTGTTGAATAGATTTAAAATATATAAGATTTTTAACTCAGTAGTAAGTACACTCACTATATAGTTTTTTTTATTTTAATAATAGATAGACTTTTCATATATTTCTAAGATTAAGTGATGTATGAAATAATAATAATAATAATAATAATAATAATATAGAGATAAAAAATATCAAATTAAATTAAGAATTTTATATAGATTATATACTGAATATCTACAGTTTATTAGACAGTAATTCAGCTTATATTTTTATAAAAACAGATATTAATTCAGATAAAAACTTCATATTATTTAATAAAATTAAATATTATAAAATAATAAATTCTATTCAATATCTGATTTTATACACTTAGTTAGATATTACATTCACAGTTATTAAATTAATAAAATGAAATTCAAAATCAACAGTATTATACTGATAAAATATGAAATATTTACTACACTATCTAAAGAGAATTAAAATTCTCTCTATTCACTATAAATTAGATTATAATAAAAATATTAAAATTAAGCTGTTTACAGATAGTAACTGAGTAGATAATATCAATGACTGTAAATTAATATTGAATATAATAATAATATTTATAAATAACTCTGTTATATAAAATTTGATGAAACAGTTTATTATAACACTGTTTATTATAGAAGTAGAATATATTATATATAATAAAGCTGTTAAAACTGTAATTCAGCTGTGAGATCTATTTATAGAACTGATATTTCTATTCAAGAACTCTATAATTCTCTGTTATATTAATAATACAGAGATTTTGACAGTTGTGAATAATAAAAAAGTAATTAGAAATATGAGATATATTAATATTAGATATTATTATATATAAGATTTAATTATACAGAGTATTATAACTCTTTAAAAAGTGAATACTCACAGTATAAAAATAGATATTTTAATTAAAACTCTCATTTATAAACTTTATACTGAGATTTTATATATACTGAAGATGAATATTAACTAGTATAAAAATATAAATATAATTTAGTAAGAATTTAATGATGAAAAGAGTACTAATTTTAATAATCTGAATTCAATGTTTGTATAAACAGATTAATTATTCTTAAGAATTTAATCTTCTGTTTATTTTATATATAAAAATGAGTATTTAAGAACACTGCTCTATATAATGATTAGAAAGAGTGTTAATATATCTACTAAGCTATCTATCTATAACAGATTATATGATTCTAAATCTGCCTGCTTATCTACTAGATAGCAAGCAAGCGCACTCTAGATTTCAATATAAGCAAGTTCTACACTTAATAAAATGAATATAAATATTAAAAATGATAAAATTAGTAATTATTAGATAAAAGTAATTATTAGATGAGTAATTATATTAATAATTATTATATTTCAAAATTTAAACTGATCTGATTAAGTAGAAGAAAATGCCTTTTTATTTGTATTTTTTTAAAAAAAATAAAAGAAATTTAATCTTGAGAAAATTCTCTTCCTCAATGACAAGAAAAATGAGAAGAATGTATTTACGTCTCATCTTCAAGTTTCTTGAGCAATTCTTTTGCAGCATGTTTCCCCAATGTATTCAGGTTGCTCATGCCTAGCAGCTCAAGCACGCTAATATCAAAGTTAAACACCTGTCTCCACCAGCTTCGCAGTTCAACAGCAACCAAGGAGTCCAATCCAAGTCGGGCAAGGGGGATAGAGGTGTTGACTTCATCATCAGACTTGAGCAAAAATTCGTTTACCTTCTTTCCTATCTCCTGGGCAAATGTGACCGCGGCCTTCTCTTCTTTGAGCACGGCTGCGTTTGTCTTGGCTTTCGCAAGGAAGGCTTTGAGGTTGTCATTGCTGCCGCCGGACGAGGCAGTGACGCCGTGGGTGAGGTTGTGGTAGATGGCCGTTCTCCTGTCCTTCCTCCAGGGGAAGCGGCTTTCAGAGCTACTCAGCGAGTTTGACGTGGACATACCGATCGTGAATACATTCTTGTCCACAAAGGGTTTTTTCAGAGTGTCATGGCTTGTGTCTCCCGTACCTGACGAGAAAATCGCGGCTGCAGTGACTGCTTGCATCAGCTCGGGCGCTGTGATGGCATGGGCGCCAGACGACGTGAATCTATTGAGTATAGCATTATTCCTTGACATGTAGCCAATGTCCTGGACGGCACCAATGTCAAGTGCCGACGCCGCCAGGCCAAGGCTCTGCCTGTACTGGACGAATGCGTCCAAGAAGGTGTTAGCGCCAGCGTAGTTCGCCTGTCCCGCTTGACCGAAGAGTCCGGATATGGACGAGAACATGACAAAGAAGTCTAATTCAACCTCCGCGGCGATGGTTGCATTATGAAGATTCCACGTTCCGTCCACTTTGGGCTTCACGGCAGTGACCCACTCATCGATGCTCATGCGCGAGAAGTTCTCATCTCGCAAGACCATTGAACATTGGAAGATCCCTTTCAGGTTATCCGACTCTGACACAGCACGTTCAACGTCAGCCTCGTTGGCAACACTTCCTTTGACCAGCACGACTTTGCAGCCCATGCTCTCGATCTCTTTGATGTGAGCAGGGTCGTCTGGGCGGCTTCCTGCGCTTCGGGAGAGGAACACCAGATGACGAGCGCCATGCTCAACCAAGTGTGTCGCCACCGATCGCCCAAGGCCACCAAGACCACCCACAAGCAGGTAAGAAGCTTGAGGGTCTAGCGTCAACGTTTTGGATGCTTTCACGGGAGCCATGTCGATCTTAAGGTCCCCGCTTGCGTTCCTCATTGAGATGACAATTTTGCCTAGATGCTGGCCCTGCTGCATGTATCGGAAGGCGTCTCGGATAACGCAAGCATCAAACGCCTTCTTCGGTGTGATCGGGGCAATGTGACCGTATTGGTAGTACCGCACAATTTCTTGGAGAAGTCTAAAAAATAGGTTAGGATGACCAAAGACAAATTGAGAATCGTGGAATGCAAACTTACTCTTTGATCACCGACTGCTTCTTAACCACGAGGGCCACGAGGTCGACACTGGCGTAGGTCCGCATGCCTAAAAAGCCACCCATGTTGAGTTTGGCAGAACCAACAAAGTCTCGCTTGCCGATATCGAGGACTTTGCCAAACTCAGCGATACAACTCCAAGTGGCGTGAAGGAGTTCTCCAGACAGCGAGTTTAGAGCCAGATCCACGCCCTTGCCGTTGGTCTCGCGCAGGACCCCCTCCACAAAACTGGTGTCTCTGGACCTGAAGATACGCTGGCCTGGAAGGCCGAAAGTATCCATGAGGTACTGGACCTTCTCTTCGCTTCCGACTGTTGCGTATATCTCGGCGCCGACCATGCGCGCAAGCTGGATAGCAGCCAGGCCAACACCACCGCAGGCGCTATGGATGAGGACAGACTACATGAAGACGACGGTCAGTGGACATCATGTATTGTTGAGTATTCTTAGCGAGTTCTGCTAATTGGAGACCAAAAAATTGCGATACAAACACTCGATTGTAATGTCAAGCAAGATGTTGATCATGATATCGAGTGAGATATGTCCATCAATGTACGGATAACAATTTTCTAATGTTCGAATATCATCACTCTTCTTGGGTCTCTCACCTGATATCTTTGCAAACCCCCAAGATGGAGTAGCGAGTAGACTGCCGTGGCAAATACTGCCGGCATTGTTGCGGCGTTTTCGAAAATGAGACCACCTGGGATCTTCACACAAAGCCTCTCAGGAGATACAACATGCGATCTAAATGAGCCGTTTCGTAACAACATGACGCGGTCTCCAATGCGAAGGTCTTTGACATCGGGCCCAACCGCTGAGACAATCCCGGCGGCCTCAACACCAAGCCCGTCTTCGGGATATTCAAGAACCGCGGCCGCACACAAAACGTCCTGCAGCGCATTCGAGTTAGAATCGGCCTGTGCTGAGAGGCTTCCCAACATACCTTAAAGTTCAGGCCTGCAGCATGAACCTCTACCTCTACATCATCTTTCTGAAGTTTGGATTCCTCTCGTAAACCCCATTGTAGCGTGTTGAGACGTCCTACTTGCGACATTCCCAAAGCGACTCGGCTCTCCGAGAAGGCATCGGAGAGAAGCTCATTTTCCAATGAAATGGGGTAGAGCCGACTGACGTTAACGACGCCCTTGGAAATAACGTACTCATAGTCCGGCTTGAGTGAATGCTCGTCAATTCTGGCCTGGAACTTGGCAAACACCTCAACTACCTCCTCGAGCGAAGAATCAAGGTCGTCCACTTCGCAAGTTGCGAAATCAAGAAGCGTCTCATTGCGGATTGTTCGGGCTGCGCCAATGACTTGAGCGTAACTTGGGTCGTGGCATTGCATTTGCGAAGCTTTAGTCACCCAAAGAAGACCAGATTGGCCAAGGCGATCCATCAACCCTTGGAAGGCTTTGAAACGAGGTTCTTCGATGTCCTTGAAAAAGGGTGTGGCGATGTCCAGCAAGGAGATGATATCTTGGCCTTCTGGAAATTCCTGGCCAAGTTGGAAAGGCTGGACGGAGTACCCATTGGCCTCTAGGACGCGCGAAAAGACGTCAACACCACTCTTATTGCCATCACAGAGAAGTGACACAGGCCTATTGCTTTTATCCGCCTCTTTGTTTGCCACCGGCCTTGCAACAAAGATGCTGTTGAGTTGGAAGGGTTCGTTTGCGTCTTGGCAAACGGCATCCAGCCTCCCAAAGCCGGCACGAGCTAGCTCGGCAACCCATCGAGCAGGCTTCACGTATGGCTCGTTAGGTCGATTGTCTTCCTCGCCTAGCCACCAGCCAGGCAGAAGTCCGCAGATGTAGTTGATCCACTTGGAACTGGAATCGAGTTCCTGGAGAAGCAGCCTGCCGTCGGGGCGGAGGAGTTGGCGCACATTAATAAGCGTCTCATTCAGGCTCTTGGTGGCATGAAGAACGTTAGTCGCGAGGACGAGGTCATATTTGCCATCCTCGTCGAACCCTTGCTCCTTGGGGTCCCGGCTGATGTCCAAAGTCTGATAGTGGAAGTTCTGAACACCATTGAAACGTTCCTTGGCGGCAACGAAGAAGCCGGAGGAGATATCTGTGAAGGTGTAGTTGGAGAACAAAGGAGATCCATTGGAATCGAGGAGATCCTTCAGGAGCTCGGCGGTCGCCGCGCCAGTTCCCGCGCCGATCTCGAGGATGCGGAGATTGGGTTTGGTATGGGCTAGATGGCGGATAAACTGCGACCGGTCGACCGAGTCCATGACAACATACAGGTCCGTGAGCGTGTTGTCGGCCCTCAAAAGCTCGAGGGCATCCACCTCCCCAGACAGTAGTCCTTCGATGTTGTTCTGTACCTTCAAGAGGGCGGTAACTAGAGGCTCCACTGGGGATCCGGCAAGCCTCTGAGCTATAGCATCGATTTTGCCCTGGAGTGTAGCATCGTCCAAACCAGTGATTGACAAGCTGGCATCGTAACACTGGACCTCGCGCTCCATCCAGCCCATGAACTTCTTCATGTGGCTCACTTCAATCGTGGCTCCACTAATACGCCTCTGAGAAAAAACGGTGCACAGCCGTCCTAGCTCATCCAAGGCGGGCGCATACAACTCTCGAGGGAACTCAGGCTTGATCAAGCCCTTGATATCGAGGAAGTCAATGTGTGGACCCCAAGCTAGTCGCGCGGTTGTCAAGGGTTTGTCACCCTCCATTGCCTCGACCTCCTGTAGTACCGCGAAGGTGATATTCTCGATGTCTAGCGCAACCTTACCGCCTGCGCTGCACTGGATTTGACTGACGACATCGCCACTACCTTTGATGACCGCGGAAGACGTGACGAGTTGCAAGTTGGTATCGGCGTCGCAACGATGGACCGTGAGCGTCTCGATCTTCGTCGGCACTCGCCTGAAGAGCTTATCTTCAATGCGCCCCTTGATGGCCGCCACCGCCGCGGATTGAAGGGCAGCGTCAATGCGAGTGGGATGCATGGGGTAGTGGTTCTCATCACCAGCGGTCGACCGGAAGATCTTGCCGGCAAGCATAGTCTCCACGGTGCCGGTGGTAATACTATCGAGTAGCTGGAAGTAGGGCCCATATCCCATACCCACCCGGGCGAAAGCGTCATAATACTTGCGTTGGTTGACACTCCTCGGTAACGACGGGATCTCCGGACTTGTTGGAGAAAGCTCCGCTTTGTCAGTCGTTACTTCTCCAGTAAAATGCTTCTGCCAAGTATTGCCATTGTGCGAGGCAATAACAAACTCCCACCACCGACTATCCAGCGAGTCGGTGAGGCGGACCGGGCGGAAAGTGGTCACCATCTCGGTATGGGTGTCCTCTGAAAGGACCAAGGCATTACTGAGGATCACGTTTCGCAGTGTGAAACTCGCCTGATAACCAACGAGCTGTCGGATGCCCTCCCCGATCATGGATACATAGCCAGCACAAGGGAAAACAGGCTTTTCCTCAATTTGGTGGTCCCGGAGCCAGGGAGTGTCGCCAATAAGGAGTCTGTTTCTGAAGCTGGGCTCAAGACTGGTACTTTCGAGCTGACGAATGCCAAGCAATGGGTGGGCAGGAAACTCGCGGTTCCTCCACTCGTAGGCCATCCTGGACTCCTTCCAGTAGTTGGACTTGTGATCCCAGGGGTATCGCGGTAGATCAGGGAGACAGGTTCCTGTCGGCATCAGCTTCTCAAAGTTGACGTGGATTCCGAGCTCAAAGAGTGTGCCCACAGCGGTCAAGAAGGACTCAACAGTGTCCTCGCCACGGGTCATGGAACCGACGTATGGAGCAGAGCTGTTCTTTTGGGCCGTGATCTGCCTCACTGGTCCAGCGAGAGCTGCGTGCGGGCCAATTTCCAAGAATGCCACATCCTCGACATTGTCGAGGATACCTTCCACGGCAGATTTGAAGAGAACGGGTGATTCGAGGTTTCTCTGCCAGTATTTTGCTCCCAAGATTATTTCTTCATGTCGTCCCGTGCCAGTTACGCTTGAGTAGAATGGCGTACATGGCGACTTGCCAGAAAAGTCGCGACCCAAAGTTGCCCCATAGTCTCGTCCGACTTCTAGCATGTGGTACGAGTGGTATGCCTTGTCGACCTTGAGAAGTCGGGCGGTGATGTCAGGGTAAGCCTCCTTGATGCGCGCGACAGCTGTTTGCACCTCTGTAGAATCACCTGACAAAGTGACGTTCTTGGGAGCATTTTCGCACGCAACCACGACTTTCGGTGCCACCAAGAAGCTGCTTACTTCGTCCCAGCTAAGCCCAATGGCAGCCATGGCTCCGAGCTTAGTCTGCTTCGCGGCATGGAAGCCTCTCTGCCATGCGTTGATGATGGCCTCTTTTGCGCTAAGGGCGCCGGCAGCGTATGCAGCAGCTATCTCCCCACTGCTGTGGCCAACAACTGCCTTGGGCATGACTCCAAGGGATGCGAAAAGATCTACCAAACCGATTTGTACTGCGGTGCAGAGCGGTTGAGCCAGTTCTGCCGTTTGTACCTTGGATGTCCGTACCGGCTTCAAAAGCTCCACCTCCAGAGACCAACTGGGGGCTCCAGGAACTGCCTGGAGGTATTTGTCGAGCGCCCTGATGGTACTTTTGAAACAAAAGTCTTCGCGCTTCAGGAGCTCTCGGCCCATCCTGGGCCACTGGGCGCCCTGACCCGTGAAAACCATGACCAGATTCGGTGTAGTGCTCGGTGCCTTGCGCCCCTGGGTTGCCGTTCCAGCTGGGCGATCCGTGCTTGCTACCGCAAAGCTCCGGTGAGGAAGGCGCTCTCTATGGTGGGCGAGCGTGTAAGCGACGTCTTCGAGGCTTTCTGGGTGTGCAGAGGTCCAGTCCTGGAAGTTTTTGGCCATGTTGGTCAGCGAGTTAGCTGAGTTGGCCGAGAAGAGGAGCAAGTGTGACTTGTTGGTCTCGAATCCATGGCTCTTCTTTGACTTGGGAACAC
>LDEV01001740.1:46132-110192 GCA_001014755.1 Blastomyces silverae | reverse complement strand
TGGTGGTGGGTGATGATGATGATGGATAGCGGGGATGGTGGTGGTGTCTGCTGCGTAAGGTGTTTGATGGTGATGGGTCCCGTGGTTGTGTTGGAGATGGTGATGGCGGCTTATCGAGAGCATGTTCATCGTGTCTTCGTTCTTGGGTGGTCTGGTCTGCTTCACTTTCTTCTACTTTTCTCTCATCTTCTACTTCTTCATGTCTTGTTGATGCTTGATCTACTCCTCTTGTAGGCGGTGGGGATGTTGTATCTGGCGTACTGTCGCTTGGTGTTGGTAGCAAATCCTCCTCGTTGTCCGACGAGAAGTTCTGGGTATCTGGATCCGTTTCGGCCGCGGCTGCAATTTCATCTAGATGGGTTTTAAGAGTCTTGATTTGCTGCCGCTTCTTGGCAAGGTCAGTCTGGAGAGCATGTTTGCGCGATTGGATTTTGATGTTCGGGAGGGTGAGTTCGAGTTTCAGGATTAGGGTTCGCGCATATTCGATGTTCTTTGAGAAGCTGTCAGCGGATAGCCAGGTTCACATAGGTAGGATTTGCTTTGTATGCTCACAGCTCCAACTCTAGCTCGGTGATAGGGAGATCGATGTAGCTGTTTGAGATCTGCGGAAGGAGACAGGAGGTTGTTCTCGAGGCGGGCAAGGAGATGGGTGAGGTTGATAGATGTAGCGTCGGGGGAAGAATAGGAGTCAGACAACTTCCGCGCCATTGTTGAAACAGAGACAAATCGAGGACGGCGTCGGGAGTTGTAATTAGTTGTTCAGCTTCAATGTATTCATACACATTTGGCCGTAACAACAGCCCCGTTGGTTGTTCCAAAATGGCGACGTCAGAGCTTGGGGTGGTTGTGTTAGTCAGCACTTAGATAAGCCGAGCCGCGCGAGCGACTGAAATTGAACGTTGTGGTTGAAACAGACAAAGGGATCGAAACAACTCCTCCAAAAATCGAAAATCTCAGACGCTGGTTGCAAGCGGGAATGAATGTCTTGTTATTCAGTCCAGCTGCTTTACAGTGAATGGTCTTTGAATGTGCAATGATTATTGACTTTATTTTCTCACACCCTGAACTTCAGAGTTATATCCCACACACTTCCTAGCAATCAGGGGCAGAATTCTTTAGCATGCTAGGCTTTACCTCTCCATGTTATATATTCTGCTTGCTATTTCTATTTCTATTTATTCCTCCTTCTATCTGAGTTGGACAAAGTGCAATTCAGACTCCTGCATGCTCTTCCCTCTCATACTTACTTTATTGACAAGATGTTCAGAGTATCAACCTTTTATCCCCTGCTTCAAAAATTCGGTTCAAAAACCTTTTGCCGTCATTTGATTGATATCCACCCATTTTTATTTCCTGATTGCAACACCATTCGTTTCTTGCGGAGAGTGGCTCTTTTACTCCTCCAATTCATTTTACTCTAACTCACCTCCGCCATGCTCTCACTCAAGAGAGTAGGACGTTGGGTTGCGAAAATGGTTGAAGAATTTCGCATCTAAGCTACGCTATATCATCAGATGATGTCACAACGCCACGGCTGTGTCGAATGGCTAACCAACCGCACGCACGTTCTTGTGATTCATACAAAAAGCGGCGCTCATGCCTACATACCCAGGCTACTTCAACTTAGCTAATGTACGGAGTGTGCTGTTCCTACTTCCTATGAGGCCTTGCCCTGGCCTTGAAGATGCAGACTCTGGCGATCAGCCCTGGAGTTGCTGCATTTGCCCTAGCGCTTCAGGGATAGAGATGGTGGTGGAAGGTGAAGATATATTGTTCATTTTTTGACATATTTTTAAGAGCTTTTAACAATCATTGAACTTTCACCATCTCAGTTTTAGAGGGGCCGTGAAAAACATTATTTGTTTCCGCCGACTATTGTCATGATAAGGAACGTCATTAAAAAGCAAAGACATGGTAAGGAAAATGACTGGAAAATGGCTTGCGGCAAAATTCCTCCCAATGGATATCAAAAAAGAAAAAAAAAAGAAGGGATGATGGAAATTATACAACTTCGGTCCACTTCTCCTATTTTTTAATTACACTCGAGGATTCTCCGTCTCCAGGCCTGACGCTTATCAGGTCCCGCCCTGGGGAAAAACTGAACGGCCTCCCTTTGAACCTGTGGGAAATCGACAGGCTGTTTATGCATTACCGGAGAACCCAAGGGATGTGGATGTGGATGTGGATGCGCTGTGCTCATATTGTCAGCGAGACAGGCGGTTTCCTCAGGTTGCCAGTGAGGTGCGGGTGGTAGCATTTGAAGAGGGCCTGGCGAATCTCCAGAGTTTCGCCTTGGTAGCTCGGGTGGAAATGGGGATGGTTGAGCTAGAAGCATCGGCCGATGATTGGAAAGTTGATGCCAGGGCTGGGCTTGAATGTCAAGCGGTGTTGCTGATCGGGTTGCGCTTTTTTCAGGAGATTGCATTTTACATGGATCACCTGAAATGCATACGTTCGACTCAGGTTGTTGAGCTTGAGGCTCTGGTAACGTCTTTCTGGTCGCACATTGTGCGATGGAGTTTGCATTCACCTCATCAGTGGTGATGGGCTTCTCGCAAAAGTTTGGCGCAAAAACTTTATGGTTTGTGTTACCGGACGGAGGATATCGTGATTTCTTACGGCGTTTAATAAACGCGATGGATATTAGGACAGAAACTGGTATAAGGATGTATAAATATGATGGGAGGGTAGGAAGCGCTAGGTGGCGCTGCGTTCCATTTGTCGGGGCCATGGATATTGGTAGATTTTAAAATAACAAAACTAAAAAATGAATAAAATAAAATAAAATGATTCCTTTCCAATCGAGCGAGATAGAATGTTTCGGTTTTAATTGCGAATGTTGATTATTTCATCGCGTCCCTGCCATGGACTTGCTTGGGCGACGATGCGTTACGGAAAAGGGGCGGAGCCTGCGCAGGGTGACGAACGTTCGAACACAACGACACCTGCGAAAGCTGACCCGAAACAACGAAAGACAAACGGCGTTGAATGGCAAGGGGGGAAGGGTGCCAGGGGTTCTTATTATAACGACATTTCAATGAAACTGAATAAAAAGGATCCAATCCTCCGTAAGCAGCAGAAGTTTGCCGCCGCCGTCTGGAATTCCACATCCACCTCAGCCAACCAACACATCGCCGACCAGCGTCTGGCTTTTATGGCAAGCTGCTGTTTGCCCCAGGTTGGTAAAATGCTAAAAGCGGAAAATGAACAACTATCTGGCTAATCTCAAAAACCTGCACTCTCTCTTATCCCCCCAATTTCCCAAACTGGCGGGTTGACATACTTGGCGGAGGGGTAACTAACTACGGCGTGGAGCTGATTCCCACCCGCCTGCATCGCCGAGGATGGATGCTAGAACAACTTCAAGGATAGCTTCATGCTGGAGATGGGCTGTCTTGGGTTAAGCTTTGATCTAACTGCTGCGATCTGCTCTACGTAGCGGAGAGTCAGCTGTCGAACCAACGCCATCAGCTCCTCGTTGACAAGAAACTAGCAATTGCTTCATCCTACCAATAATGGAATGGCCGTCCGCATTCTAGTTCAACTAACACGCCTATCAGACCATCTGTGGGAGCAGCAGGGTGACCAACATCTACAGAAGAAATGGCCATCAATGCACTTGTTCCAGAGGCGAATACAAAGCAGGATTTTCTCCCGTGTCGTTTTTCAAGCCGCCAAATCTTACTGGCACAAGGGAAGCAAGCAAAAACTTTTAATTCCCACTGTGGCAATGTAAGAATAAACACGTCAAGAGATGAGAATTTTGCTAACGAGCCTGCAAGCAGTTATCGAAAAATCCAGGAATCCCAAAATATGTCAGTGACAGGATGGCCATGCGGCCCATTCCATAGCTTAAAATAACACTAGCGGCCCTAACAAGTCCCAGCAAGTTTTTCAGCTCAGCCAGGATTCTCCGGCTGATCCCAAAGGCTGAGACTGTGAGGTTGTCTTTGCGCTAGGCCAAATAGCCTACCCTAGTCCTCACATCCTTGGTCTGGATGTTCCGCTGTCGATTGATGGCTCAAGGGTTCTTTCTAGGCAAGGATGCGCGAACTCCACATCAAGAGTTCATGCCCCCGCCTTCAAAATCTCTCATTGTATCGACCAATCTCCATGGATGGAGTTTTATATTTACCACGTTTGCTGCCTGCGAGTTGAGTCTCAAGCCACAACCATATGTGAGAACGCGTGGTTGGAAAGGACCAGGATTTCTGCCCACAAGAGCCGCAAAAGTGCGCACAGTTTCAGCTGTGCCTGCTCATGACTGGCATAAGCAGATACCCTCTGCGGCCTGTGACCAGTCAAAAGGATTTCTTGAAAAACGTCCCAGACCAGAAGGCAAAGATGTGGAAGGTCGTTCGTCTTACCATCCGCAAGCTAGTTTCGGCTCAAATATAGAAACAACTGTGTATGCATTTTTGCTCATTATTCTTATTACCGAGCCCAACATCGCCGTTCTCTGCCACGATGAACCCTAGAATGTGAAATTGCTTCGCTGGTCGCCGTCGTCGCCTTCGCCAATTCGACAAATTGAGAGCAACTGCTTTTTACAACTCACGGAATTATTTATTTTGAACCAATGTAATGTACCTACCGATACTCCGTACACTTTTCCGAATGGTCGATCTTGAGACGCGTGAAAGCTCTAACCAACGCCATCACAGCCATCGACCGAGTTTTCGGGGTCGAACCTGATAATCCATCCCTCTGTTGGCACAATCCTCCGTTCGGAGATATCGTTCCATTCCCAAGTCAAAAATGTCGTCCTTTGCTTACATCTCTAATTCATACTCTGGCACAATCTGTAAGAGATATTCGGCGAGCCTACGAGCGGCCACATAACCCAACTTAAATGACTTTGTGTCTTTTGTCTTTCACTATGGTACGGAGGACGCTGTCCGGCTTGCGCATTTCCTCATGAGGAGTACGGTTTCGCCGTCAGCTGTAGTTCAGTCAAGTTGAACGGCTCAAACCGGTTGACTTGCTTCTTGAGATGAAGATTGAAATACACTTCCAAGTGTATTCTAATAGAAGTGCGAGCCTTCGTTGGACTTGGGATTGATTGTCAATCGCACAGCAACCGCAACCACGGTCCCATCTACTCCGTATGGCTGCATATATTCGTTAGTTATCGTACTATTGCTATTTTTATATTGTTGTGGAATTCAGAAGCTTAGAAGTGGAGGTAAATGGCGGCTTTTTCTTTGCTATGCGATCTTCAAGGCAGACTTGTTGCTTTGCCAGCGATAAGCAGTCGGAAGCGACGCTACTACATAGCACGCAGCCCCAGCGCAGGTGACAATGTTTCTGCCCTCAGTTATCTCCGTGAATATGAAGATGATGGCGCAATAAACCTTTCACCTATGACACATGTTAGGACATATTTGGGAGCCAAGTAATCATTGCCGTTCAATGAGCTTTTGAAAGAGGATCGAATGACGTTTTCAAGTACTCCAACCAGGTCGATAGTTTCCAGATCCCAAATCAGACTGTAGGGGGGATGGGAAATAGCAGAGAATCCGCCCTCCTTTAGCTGCCTCTACATTCCAGGAGGGTGCAAGCGACACCCCCAGATGCCGCGGAAGACGAAGCCATGGCGAACAATCCAATAAATCGATCGATTGTCTACCAGCGCCTGACTGAGACCTCAATCCGCTACCTTTGATGTATGTGAAAGTGTCGCGTCACTTTGGCCACGCCCCCGAATCACTCCCCGTTGATTTGGCCACGTTTATTTTGACGGACTGTAGCTACATGTTTGCCATGCATGCAATATCTGAAGTGTTTCACACACACTAGCCTGGCCATTTTGGGAGAGGTGCGCCATCCCGGCGGACATAGGTATCTCCAGATAGTCTCGTTTCGTCCAATGCCTGTAGGAACAAAATTAGAGACAATTATACCGCAAATAGTAGGAGGATATCAATGTTAATTACCCACTTGCACTCTCCTTGAGTAAACTCTCCATCTCATTCCCGGCTGGAATTTAGCAGAAACTGGCAAGGTTGTAGGAGACGGGGGTGCAAGCAAAGATGGCATGCGCCCTAGCCATAGCACACCCGGTTCGCCGTTGCTTTTTTGCGATCCGGGATCTGGACGATTAGTATTTCGATGTTGTTGAGCATGTTTATTCCGTTGCTGATGCAATGCTTCTCAATCCCCCTTTCTCTGCCTTCACTTGGCGATGACGAGTGCTGATGCCCGGATCCCTGCTCATGTCAACCGCCACGCTTTTTTTTACACATATTAAATACTTGCACTTAAGGCGACGGAGCGGCGATTATTTAAAATATGATGGAGAGATTTTTCATCGCGAGGTGGGGGCCAAGTGAGAGGGGATTGATTAGGTGAGGAGTTTATAACTTATTGGGCATAGGAAGCATGCAGCTTGGGTTCTTCAAGAACGAGAATTTATTTTAACTGGCTGTTCAGCTCAACCTCGCCGCTGCACGATGCAGGACGAATGGAGAAAAAAAAAGGCTTGACGTCAACGACGCCACAGCCATCAATGACAGGTAACATGTTTTCCCTATGTCCCACGAACGATGCAATTTTTGGTGAATTGGTAGATTAGATAGACTGGTCCGCGGTATTCGAGGATTGTATCTATGATAAATGACACAGAATTCTATCCAGATGGTGAAGTTTCTCGGTGTTTGGTGCTTTTATACTAAGTACTGTACCTCAGCTCAGCT
This sequence comes from Blastomyces silverae, assembly GCA_001014755.1. Lineage (NCBI taxonomy): Eukaryota > Fungi > Ascomycota > Eurotiomycetes > Onygenales > Ajellomycetaceae > Blastomyces > Blastomyces silverae. Next base: position 103,497 of record LDEV01001740.1, on the reverse strand, counting down.
CAGCGAACTCAGATCTGTCTCCCAAAAATCTGTGATATCCAACTGGCTACTTTTCCCTTTCCCCTTTATGAATCACCGTATTACCAGACTTTCACGCAATTGAACATTCAACGCAGAAATGGATGATTTCAGCAGGAGGCGATATATGGACTTGACACATCACCACGCTGACCCCTGGAACGTAACTACTCTTCTAAATAATGGAGATGTGGAAGGAGAGGAACGAATAAAAACGTGGAGGAAACAGAAGGCCCAAAATTGAGCAGACTCTTTTCGCCTATTTTCAGTCAATCAGCTCTTTAGGATCTTGTGATGATACGAACATGCAGGAGAAATATCATGCACGTTCCACTCCATCCGGAGGTATTATTGCCATCATTTCTAGTTCCCATTTTGCTGTTAACCTCCATGAACTGATGTCCTTGTCCAGGGCTTGGAAATCGCTGGGTTGCAGTTCATTTAATCGATTGGATGTGGATGGTGGGCTGTCGAGAGAGTGGGTTTTGAGGGAGTGACAGAGTTTGGTAGTGGGATCATTCGATCCACCCCATCAACCTACAGACAGACTATGTAAATCGATAGAAGCCTGAAGGTCCTCGATATGTGGCGATAGGGGCGGCCGGGCCGATGGGGGCGATGGGGGATGGAGAAAAAGCAAAAATAAAATAAAAACAATGGAGAACTAAAGAGTAGAAAGGGGCAAACCACAAATAGGCGATGGATACGCCAGTGGCAATTCAAACAAGAACAGAGACATCCTGCTCCCTGTTCATCAGACTGTAATTCGCTTCATGAAAACGAGCCATCCCCCCAATCAGCCCCAATCATAAAAGAAACTGCATCACTGCACGGCGTGATGCCCAAGATTGAACCAAAATGACAAGAATGATAGGTCTTGTGGGGACCAAGGCGAGTAGAGCTCAGCTCTAACATCCACAATCTTTGCCCGCAGCAAGTTGAAATCACACTCCATCCTGTTGAATGGCGGCTCATTCGATGTCTCAAGATGCGGAACACGTATATCCTAGGACACCGACAAAGCGGTTCGTCTCGTTTTCGACGACCTGGCCCAAAGGATCTAGAATCCAGAGTCGCCACAATAGTTGGCGCCGCTAACACAATAACTGTGAAGAAGACGGATATTCTTAACTCAGCGTACGCTCGTAGTAGCAGCTGCATGATCGCCGGACACTTCGGACTGCAATGAGCGCCGCTGGGGAAGTTTTGCTGGCAACAGAGAAGAGATTTTGTGTGCCTCGAGTGGTATGCGTGTTGCTCGTTCCAACGCAAATAAATAGTCATACATCCCAAACGTGGCCGCGGAAGCGTGAGTGTTTCGATCTGCTGATGACATTCCAAATGCCAGCTGGGGCTTCAACAGACCTAACCCCCCCTTCGAATGAGATACCGTAGTGTTGCTCATCGAAAATGCCGGGTCATTCAAGAATTTATCGAGGGCCATAAAGGCTGTGGCTGGAGGGACTAAACGAGCGAGATTCAAGTGCATGCGTTGCAGACAGTGGTATCTTTGTGCCTATCCCTCGTATCCTCGCTGCCCGAGTGGCCCTGGTCGAATGTGAAGAAGGTTTACTCGACCGCAAGTCACAACATTTGGGTCTGTCGGGCTAACCTTTTAAGTTAACCAGTTCAGGAACATGCTTTCGTTGCGGTCCGTGGTACATACATGTACATCCTACCAAGGCTAGATCAGGGAAGACACCAGGCCACATTCGACATATATTCGCTTTTATTTGCGTCGGGAGAAAGGTTGTATTCGACGTTCTTGCGCTCGCGGAGGAGGCAAGAACACAGGCGTTGTATATGATATTGCGGCGATGGGGTGCTAGCTCGTTTCTTCTTCTTCTTTGATGAATACTCACTCAAGTCCTTCGATTAGTGGTTCTTTCGATCTTGCGTTCAGCCCATCGTGCACCCGATAGAGCCTGTTGAACGAATTCCCTGACTTCAACCTGCCGTTGTCCGGGTGTAGAACGATTATCCTAGGCCCTTGGAGGCTTTTGGTAGGAAGTCTGGGGGACGGCACTGGATAACAAAATGCCATCTAATAATCCGTCGCAACAACGGAATGGGGGCAATGTTCCGCTGCGAGAATTGAGAGGCAGATTTGGAGCAATTCTTGCTGGGTTGTTTCAAAACACTCCAGCCAGCCTCTTTTTATATCACATGATATCACTCTCAATGGATGGATATCAACGAACAGCAAGGCCTGCTTGGCTGTTCATGATGGGAGCCTGGTTTTTATGGCTTATTTGTTTTTTAAGCTAATTTTGCTGATATTAAGTGGTCATGTCTGAGCTATATCCAGCTACCATAGCGTTTTCATATATTGCGTTTCGTATACCTTATGGCACTCTTGAGATATTAAGTAGCTTCGCTTTAATCAACAATCTAGTATAGCCTTTATCAACTCAATAAAACTGTTCAAACTAACAAAAACCCTACTGAAAGTATTAGAAAATTGTAGTTGAGAAAGTATAGCTGAGATATCTACCCCCGCAGAGCTAGCATCTAAGGAAGAACACCAGTCAAGGAAGTACGAAAACGGTAATGGGCAAGAATGAACCTCGTAGGGCTTTCTAAGAATAATGACTATAACTTTGAGCTCTCTTGGCTGATTTCCCGTTGTGCTTGGTCCCGAAGCACCCTTCTTAGGATCTTCCCGGACGGGTTTTTCGGTATATTGTTGGTGAACACAACTCCCCCGGTGATCCTCTTTGTGGGTGACACTCTCTGCCTGACAAAGTCGGTGATATCCTCGGCAGTAGCGGTTTGCCCTGGTTTGAGAGTGACGTAGGCACGGGGGTACTCTTCGTTGTTTCTTCACCGAAGGATACTCGTTAGCTGGTACTGTACATGTACATTCGCACGTCCTGGTCCTGGAAGTTAAAAGAACCTACTTTGTTATTCCGATCACTGCGGCATCCGCAATCGCGGGATGTTCAAGCAGTAGCCCTTCCAGCTCTGCCGGCGCAACCTGGTTGCCTTTCACCTTGATAAGTTCCTAAGCATCATGTTAGAGTATGATTCCTGCGACAGATAATTTTGGCAGCGGTTCACATACTTTCATTCGATCAACGATATAGAACTTTCCTGTGTCATCCACGTATCCGATATCACCTGTTTTCAACCACCCGTCTTCCGTTAATGTCTCCTTGGTGGCCTCGGGTCTGTTCCAGTAGCCCTTCATTACATTAGGGCCTCTGACCCAGATTTCGCCTCGCTGGTTCCGCCCAAGCTCTGTCACTCCGTCGTCCGCCATAATCCTTGCTTCGCAGTTGGCATTTAATTCCCCAACAGATGCGCTAGTTCCCAGATCATTGGGGTCCCATCCCAGCATTGACAACGTAGTCCTGTCAGAAAAACCAAAAAAAGAAAGTACGGGCACATTAGCTAGGTTCCCAAAAAATTATAGAGTAAGCGCGGACAGGGGTAGCCGTACTCTGTCATGCCCCATCCCTGTCTGACATACAGCTTCCCTGCTGGAAACAGAGCTTCGACTTCCTCTGAGATTTCTCTGGATAGCGGGGCGGCTCCGCTTGAGACAGCCAAGAGGCTGCTCAGGTCATATTTCTTGACCAGTGGATGCTTCGCAAGGGCGACAGCGATTGGCGGTACGACTGTCAGATTCGTAATGCGGAACTTCTGTACGGCCTCCAACATCTGAACGAAGTCAAACCTCGCCATTATGTAGACGGGTATTCCTCGCGTCAATGACGATGCGATAAATATGTTTTGTGCCATGGCATGGTACATGGGGAGAAAACATAGCCAACGGGCAGACCTATCCCTCTCTTCCCAATCGCGCCGCAAGTACACTGCATAGTGAAACTGTAGCAGATTTGCGACGTAATTCCTATGCGATATCTCTACTCCCTTCGGGGACCCAGAAGTTCCAGAGCTGTAATTGAGGGCAAGGGTTCGATCTACTTCTTCGGGGGTCGATAGTGTGTCCCAAGCGAAGCTGCTTCCCTCCGCCGGTGAGGCGATAAGGTCTCCCCAATATCGACAGCCCTTGCGCCCTTCTCCCTTCCCATCAAACAACGCGCTATCGAACACGAATATCCTGTCTTTGCCCATGCCAATCAATTCGGCTGCAGCAATCCCCGTGTCTAAACTCCCGTCTGCACATAGCAAATATGTCGCTCCAGAATCCTTCAACTGATACGCCAATTCTCTTGGTGTATAAGTTGGGTTTGCTCCCGTGAAGATCCCACCTGCCATGACGATGCCCATGAAGGCCACCGGATAGAATAAATCATTGCCAGAGAATAGGAGAACACGATCTCCTGTCTTCAGGCCCGCCTTTCTGAGCCCTGCGGCGAAGCGCTGGCACCACAGACGGTATTCATGGACGGTTAAAAAGTGAGTATCTGGCCGGGTAGCATCCGAGAAACACCTCTTCGTCTTGGAAAGAGGATGCGTGGGAGATTTGAATACCACCGTCAGCAACGATGTGTTTGGGATTGTAACGGACCAGCGTGACTTCAACGGCATGATGCTGGATAAATAACAAAATTGCAGTTATAGCTTGGTAAGGCAAAAGATTGAAATAGAGAGGATTGCTGCAGGAATCAGAAAGATCTATTCACAGAAAACACACTGCTGGATTGGCTTTGAAAGAGTTTGTTACTCTTATGTTATGTACACTCTGGATTCTTCGCAGCTGTACAATCGTTCTTAACCTACTTAGGAAATATGCAGCCGATCCATCATGAACTCGATCTGCCAGCTGCAGACCAAAGAAACGAAACGCGGAGTCGAAGCCATTGTGACTGTTCTCCCGAGGTTTGAATCCGCCCAGCAGCGTTCGGAGTCCGTCTGGTGCATCGCAGCCGGCTAACTGCCCTATCAGGATTGGACTGAGTCTAGGACGCTGTCGATGCCGAGGTCAACAATGAGATATATGGGAGATTTATCTCGACGCCCCGGCTTTCGAGAGAGCTACCCCACCCCCGCTAAAAAGGACCAGCGATTGGCTCTCCACTAGGTAAGGTGTGCATAACTAGGAAGATGACAAGAAATCCCTGCAGAAGTTTGCGTTGGTTGCTGCGTCACTGTCTGGCAATCTTCATGCTACAGGGGGCCCCGGCTAGCTGGCATCCCGAGGGTTTAATTAACCTATAACAGGGTTCAGAAGAGATCTTGGATAGCTGGTGCATCGTACACCTTCGAGGGGTTTCCCGTTCAGAGGATTCTGTGGACAGAGCGTAAATACTGCAGGCTTGACCATACCAGGCTTTTTGTGGATTCATTCACGGCAAATCAATTGCTGAGCCATTCCATTCCCCATATTATTAGCGTGGAGTCTCGCAACCTACGCTTAGTATAACTTTTAACTTTTTGGTCTGGATTCGGCAGTTTAGCCTCGCCGAAATTGGCGCTTGCCACAAGTTGCCAGCGGGTCCGCTGAGCTCACCCCCGGACCCCGGCTGCAAGGCTTGGAATCTAGAGCCCGCAGGCGCGGCAAAGGCCCTCGGAGGAGCAAATTTGTGGAGAATCGCTGTGAACGCATAGATTATTATTTCGCAGGAAGATAAAAGGGTCCATAACTGAGAAAAAAAGGACGACTCTATCTATAGTTTTATGAAAATGCGCGCGCCAATGGGTTTAAAAGGACTAACCATGGTACAAAGTACTCTACATACAAAGTTTATTGAGGACAAAGACAAGTGCCTGAACTATCATTCCTGACGCCCCAATCGCCTTGGGAAATAAGAGAAAAAAGATAATACAAAATAAAAAATTGCTGCAAAGTATGCAATTAGAACAAAGAATATGTTAAGAAGCCTCACCATCAGACAGACATATTACTGTCGTTTGGAGCTCTTTCACGATTTTCTCTTCCAACTGGGTCTGGCAGCCGGTAGTGCGGTCGATGGGTTCTCGCCGGGACATTGCAAGTTCCTTTTCATTTGTGGCAACAATCCGAGAGCGGAGGACTGATCGTTTTTCAAGAAGTGATTCAATATCATCTTTCACTTGTGCTCTATCCCATTTCAGTTCTTGGATATTTCCGGCATCTACGCCGGTACTTGCGCCAGCGTCCCGGAATTTGTTGATAATGAGGGATATGAGAGCTAATGAACAAGCTTCAGTAGCCATGCCGAGCGACAGTCTTTTTACGTGTTGGCTTAACCCTAGCTGATTACCAGCAAGTGGCGTGGTTGTGGCGGGTTGCCCGAAGGAGAATGAAGCAGAGGCTCGACGTAGCTGCCCCTCGAACTGGTTTAGGAAGGCTGCTACTTCCGGGGCAGCTCGACCAACGCTGTAGAGTAGGTTGAGGCAGAGAGGAAGAAAGCCTGAATTCCAAATAGCATATAGCCTGGGTATTGGATCGAATGGGCCACATCCGTGTGGTTGGCGCAGGACATCGGTGAGGCGGAAAGTCGACAGTTTCACCAAAATACCATCAGCTGCCATCTGCTCTGCCATCATGGGGATGCAGGAAAGTTCCAGGAGGAATAGGATACTGAGCTCGCCATACACTGGATCTCCTTCAACTGTAAGTTGATAGGCCCAAGAAAATAACGTGGCTGCATAGCGGGGTGTGTCGCTATCAGCAAGGTGGAAGGAAGCCTGTTCGTAAATGCGGTCCGCGTCCTTCACTCGTAGACATGTTTGTAATATTGCTGTTAATATAGCAAAATCTCTAGGAGAGCACTTTTGCGGTTCGTCATGTAAGTACGTCGTAAGTGATCGAAAGCCCTGTGCGACTATCACCTTGATAATTTCTAAAACAATTGACACATCCGACGATATTTCGGGCTTTTTGCTGACTGCTTCTGGCACAGATCGAGAGGGCCCTGCAACATGGAACTGCAGGGCGAGGAATAGGATGTTTAACAGAAGTCCATAGTATTCTGTATCATTGTTGAGAAGGGCAGTTTCGTACGATGGATTTCGAAAGCGCGTAGCATCCCATGCAACATTCAGCAACTCAAAGATTTCAGCCCCCCTGGCCCTGGAGTCGTTAAGTCGTTGAAGGAGAGCGAGCGCAAATTCTGCGCGGATTTGCTGAACTTTGTAAAAGATCTTTTCATCCGGTATGGTCTGCGAATTTGAAACGAGGCAGTGGCGGACAACCCGTGCCATCGACTTTTGGATTTCTCGATCGGGCATGAAATCTGCGCAGTGTTCTATGGCAAGAAATTTCCAACTTTGAAGGAGAGTCTATGACAGGTTAGAATAAAGAGGCTTAGGCTAGGGAATGCAAGAAACACACCATTTGGGCTTCAACAAGTGACAGATTTAGATTAGCTCGTTTGACCTCCTCCACAAAGCCTTGATCACGGGTCCCGTTCCAGGCAAAATCATACCCGAAGATCTTACTTCCCAACCTCACGTCGTAAAAATAGTTTTCGCCGAGCTCTGTACGTGTGAGCCCAGTGCGCTTCATGGCGACGGCTTTGCATCCATGGTACTTCATTTCAAAGTTCTTTCTCAAATTTGAGTGCAGGGATGCATTATAGCCGTCCACCTTCACGGCGTTGTCAGAAAACCAGGAGATCAGAGGTATAATTGTTTTGAAGAATGTTCGATCTCGTGATTCTTTCGCACTGTGCAAATAGACAGCGCATATATCTGCAACTAATGATGCGATTTTCGTATTGAGGCACTGCTCTAGAGGAGGGCATTTGCGAATATCCAAGTTAGCAACGAAATTCACGATTTTCGGGAAGAATTCCGAATGATTTTTAATCTGTGGTGTAGCCCAAAGCCAGTGTTCCTGCGCCCTTGCAACAAAATCTAGGGCAGATATCGCTATTTGAGGCTGAATTGAGTCGATTTTCGTTAATAAATCGAGGGAAATCCCCAAAAACGGTTGCCCAGTCATTGTCGAAGATTTATCTTTGTCGTTCTTTTTTAAAGAATCTCTCGCGGATGAGCCCGTGAGAAAAAAAACTGCAAGCCATTGTTGGCGTTTGCTAATTATCGTGGAAAGTAGATCCCATATTGAAGCATAGAGTGCAGGGTTTTTGAAAGGGCGATCGAATTTCGAAAGGCAGTCGAGAAAGTGGCAGGATGATTTGGCTCCTAGGTGGCCAAGAACAGAGGGTGGCTCGTGATCCGAATCTGAAGCTGCATACGATATTAGGAGCTCAAGGAGAGAAACGACAGGGAGTTGATAATCATAGGATAGAGCATATAGTCGAATCAACACAGGTGACGCTTTGAATAATTGGGTTTCAAGCATCGACATTGGAGATCCCACTAATCTCCCCGCTTGCGCCAAACGTTCCGAAAGGGCTAATGCAGACTGGATGTGCCGGATATGGAGTTGGAGATTTCGAAGGTCGTTGCTCGAGCTGGAAGTTTGAAGACTGCTGAGAATAGTGCGGAGAAGTGGATTAAAAGGCAGCTCTTCGATCGTTGTCGGTCGAAGCACTTTCAGTATATACGTTGCTGAGCTTGAGAATACTCCCACCAACTTACAATCCAGGTCGGAAGTGTCGTCAATCGCATATATACTGTATATGATTTTTTCGACAGTGAGGGCAAGAGATGTGTTAATTTCAAGTTGTTGGCAGATGTCATTGAATCTCCAGGTCGTGTTGCTATTGTACGCCTCAACCATCACGCGTACCAAGGCCAATAAAAAGTTGCGCATGATATAGGGCGGGATACCTGCACTGAACTCGGTGAGATGGTTGGACTTGGCAGATACTCGCCCTGCAGAGTGACGAACTCCAGAATGAACGATGACATCATTAACCAGGAGGTCAAACATTTGAACCGTAGCCTGAAGGAAACTGAAGTCCCCAGAGGTAGCCTCGATGGACGAGACAATAGTGACTAACATACCACCTTTCCCATCTGAGCCAATAAAGCTGCTTCTGGACAAGAAAGGCCATACACGACCGGGAATAATTGATATAAGGGCGTTTATAAAGCGAAGGCAAGAGATAACCGGTTGAAGATTGCGGCTCGAACCTCTCTTGCTAATAGTGTTTTGCAGATTCCGTTCGAAAATCTCGAAAACAACGGAAATGATATCACCATGACGATCGAGCCCGTCGCTAGCCATTTCGAGGATTCTTTTAGCACCTGACTCAGTGCCATTGCGTTTCGAAATAATTTGTGCGGATGTGATTAGGTCAGCGAAGAGGCCTATGATTTCCGCGACCACCTCATCCTCTGGTTCTTGCTCTAATCTGCGACTGTTAGTAGCTTGCTCTAGCCATATTCCGAGGAAGCCAAGGCAGTTATAGTCATGATGCCACATTATTACGGCCGGTTTTGACTCGTTGACAACCTGGCCGATGGCGTCTTGGGGGATAACACAGGACTCAGCAAGAACCACCGCATTAGAACCCGGTTCATATCCGAGTGTGATTTTCGACATGGCAGTTTCTTGCATAGGCAATGGCTGGATTAGGCCAACAAAATTGGCATTTTCATCTTCTCGGATGGGTTGGTACCCTTGGAAGCCAGGAGCGACAATTTGTGTGTAGGTTTCCATGCTCTCCAGTTCCTGGGCAATGTATGGTAGGCCATCATCGTTAACGATGCTAGAGCCTGACAGGGCCCGGCATATTTTCAAAAAATTAATAGCTTCGTACGGAAATCGGGATTTGGCAACTCGAAAAATTCTATCAATGAGCACCGGATCTTGAATAAACATAGATCTCGGATCGCAACCATCATTCAACTCCGGGCTGGAAACTTCATTGCAATCATCGGTAGGGCCAGAGATAATACACAGGACGGACGATACCACTTCAGGGATATAATCCAAATGCTCGACACTCGCACGGATCAAATCCAAGAGTTCCACCCTTATCCAACGGCTTAGCATGCCACTGTCACCAGCACCCGAAATTGGCCTAAGGCTTTCGACAAGAACAACAATAAAGTCAAATACATGACATTTATCGACGGAGCTAGTCACAAGAAGCCTCACAAAGTCGTCATCAAAAGCTGGGTTACGGGCCTTCTCAAGAATATCTTCAAAAATGGATTGCTCAGCAACTCGCGATGGAGAAGAGGACGGGGCATTGTTATTGAAAGAGTCTACAGCATACTGGGCTTGCTGAAGTTCACGGTCCTCTTTCGTGGAGAGCGCAATCTCCCTCACTGCAAACATAACAATGGCGAAAGCAAAAATCATAGGGGCGGCCGTTAAACAGCCCACACTGGCTGCTTTCAAACATATTTCGTTTATTTCGGCGATATTGTCAGGAGACATGAAAAAAGGGGCTTCTGGGATTGCGGACAAGTGCGATGCCGTTTCAAAATATGAGGTTGATTCTCGTAGCTTGACAAAAGCTAGAGTCGCAACCGCAATGAGAGCCTGAAGAGGGCCAAGTATGATTTTTTGTTCTTCCGTAGCCTGTAGAATTTCTAGTTAGGCATGTGAGGAGCTCATTCACAGGGCTAAAACTTACTGGGCGCAGCATTTCAAGGAAATCATATTCGGCCATTAAACGTAGCCAAGAAAGGAACAGCTCCGCAGATGGGATGGCATTCGATGATTGAAGCTGAAGCACAAGGAATTGAAGGATTTGGTTAAGCTCCTCGAGGACGTTCGTTTGCCAGGCCAGTTCGATTTCCACATTGGGTTCGTCAGGAAGAAGCCATCCACTCCCGGCTTCTAAATTACCAATTCGGGTTCGAACAGCCTCAATGCACTGTTTTATAGACACAACATCAGTGCCCTTCCTGGATTGAAGCCCAAATATGGATTTCCCCAGCTCTTCCAGTTTCGTTTGAGCATGCCCAACCCGTGATTTTTGGGAATCCACATTATGGCTACCAGGTGATCTTCTACGCAAAGCCACACATAACAGCCGCTGAGAAGTTTTGAGTATATGCTGTTTTTCCGACAAATATAGCTGGAACAACTTCAAATGCCTTGATTCCTCCTCTGAAAACCCATTTGGCTCGAGGTTTGTTTCCCCCTTGTATTTTAAAATCTCAGTAGCCTGGGCTCCCTTAGTAGACTGGGAAAGGTTACCAAGTCCAATCGCACCTTGAAGGCTTGTCGTCTCCTCCTCGGAAAATTCGCTCAGAAGCTGGTCACCGGGTCGATTTTGGCGTTCGTATACAACAATTCTGAGTGCAGAAATCTCATCGATCTGTGTCCGCTTGCTTAACCACGTCGCGTCACTTTTTATTTCGTCTAAATTCCAAGGACCCCTAGGACCTGTCGGCACATGAATGGCAGCGGTTTTTGACTGGAAATCGGACTTTGATTGTTCATTCGGAGGAGTAAACGGGTTAAATGGATTAGAAAGAATTCGGAGGCTCTCCGGGCAAGACAAAAATTTGTAGAGACTGTCAGCTTCCCCGACATCTGTCTTTGCATTCGCCAGCCGTAGGAAAGCCGATTTCCATGATCTAATTTGCAATCCGGTCAGTAATTTTCCTATGGTCTAAGCTAATATCTGGCAGACATACATAAGTTGGTTGTCCCCGGAGAAGCATTCGTCCAGGGACGGAAAATACACGGCTGGCGGTGGAGCCATATGGTTGTCTATTATATCATGGCCCGTCACTGGGAGCGTGTCGTGAAATATTGCTCTAGTCGCGCTTGAGAAGCACAACAGAACCAGTTCTGGAGTTGGATATCACAACCAAAGACCTCAAGCTTAATTGGATTTGCGCGGGTTGAATCAACAAAATATCAACTAACTTATTTAGGCTTAGCGGAAGGTGACCTTGCCGGAGGCGGATAAAGCTATGTCCGGCCACATTTTCTTGGCTGATAACGGCTATGTATGTTGAGCGATCGCTGGGACAACAAGAGATACGAATCATCTGTTTAGCTTCACATATTAATTTGTTACTATTGGGAAACCAGAAAATGTTGTTATCCTGTTCTCTTCATCCCCCCCTAATATCTTACTACGCGTTACTCTGTACATCTGATTTAAATGCCCATGTGAATGATGTGATTGTATGTACGGAGTATGTAGCTAGCTGAGACGCTATGAATAAATATAAGAATGGCTCCAACGAGTCTCTCTGGAAGCTTTTGCGATGCGAATTGCCGCACCAGATTTTCCCTGCACCCCCATAGTCCCTTGTGCAACAGTATTCGTATGCAAAACTCGTTCGAGGTATTATTGTGAAGAAGGAGACTACACGTCGGCTGACCCCTCGGGTAAATCAGCTGACCTGCGCTAGAGCAGTTGAGCTGACCCCAAAAATTTCTTGACAAAAAAAGGGTCAGATGAGAACTAAACTCAAATAAACTTTTACTATCTCATACATCTTAATATATAGTATAAAAAGAATAGAATTAGTTAATTAGATTTTAGATAATTTATTAACTACTAGTAACTCATCTATAATTTCTGATTAAACTTTTATATAAGAATTTAATACTAATAAATGACTAGTCAGATACTAGTTAGATACTAATATATAATTAGTAAATAACTAGTTAGAACTAACTTAGAAAAATTCTAAAAATAATATAATAACTAGTATTTAATTAGTTAATTTATTTAAAATTTTATTTTTTTAAAACTCTTTAAACTCTTTAAACTCTTTTAAAATATCTATTATAATAACTAGTTATATACTAATTATATACTAGTATCTGACTAGTCAATATAAAATATCATTTTATAAAATTAAAATAATTAAATAAGTAGTTTTTAACTAGTTATTAATAAATTATACATGTAATTTATTTTGTAATAGTCTGTAATTCTATATAAAATACAGGGGTTAGCTGACCCTTTGACTAGTAACCAAATGTATAGGGTCAGGTGACCTGGCTTAGCGCAGGTCAGGCCAGTCACCTATGGGGTCAGTTAACGTGTAACCTGGTGAAGAAGCCCCAAAGCTGGTTTGACACAAACGAGTCGCCCCGTATGAGTCATCAAATCAAATCGCGACCTCGGAGAGCGGCTTGATCACCTGACTCGCTCAGCGTCTCCATCTGGCTTTGGAAAAGTGACACAACATCCCACAGACTGCTGAAATACGAGCATCCTTCGCACCTGGATATCGGATAGGTCTATATAAGAGCTGTCTGTCCAGGTGATCGGTCTTACCGCCCATTCCTTCTGTTCGTTCTCAACTTTCCTTCACAATGGCCGCCACAACCAGCGTCTTAGTCGACCATTCGCCCAATAACCCCACCAAAGCTCAAACCCGCGAGAACGCATCCAATCTGATACTGATCGATAACTATGATTCCTTCACATGGAACGTGTATCAGTACCTCGTTCTAGAGGGAGCTACTGTGACGGTATTCAGAAACGACGAGATCACCCTGGACGAGCTCATTGCAAAGAACCCCAGCCAATTGGTTATCAGTCCCGGCCCAGGCCATCCTGATACAGACGCAGGCATAAGTCAAGATGCAATCCAACATTTTAGCGGGAAGATACCCATTTTCGGCGTTTGTATGGGACATCAATGCATGATATCTAGCTTTGGTGGGAAAGTTGATGTGACGGGGGAGATCCTTCACGGAAAGACTTCGCCTTTAAACCATGATTCGAAGGGAGTCTATGCCACCCTCCCACCATCCCTAGCCGTTACGCGCTACCATTCACTGGCAGGATTGCAGCCAACCATTCCTGACTGCCTCGAAGTCACTTCGTGGACTGAGTTTGAAAAGGATAGCGGCCGGAAAATTATAATGGGGGTTAGGCACAAAGAGTATACTGTGGAAGGTGTTCAGTTTCACCCGGAGAGTATTTTGTCCGAGCATGGGCGAACTATGTTTAGGAACTTTTTGAATCTCCGTGGCGGTACCTGGAAAGAAAACGGCGGCCTTGCTTCTCAGCCAGGTGAGCCAGCAGAAGCTCTGAGCAACGGAGTAAAACCTATAAAGAAGGAGTCGATTTTGGATAAGATTTACGCACATCGCGAAATTTCTGTTAATAAGCAAATGGCGATTCCTTCCCAAAGACCAGAAGACCTGCAAGCTGCATACGACCTCGGGATATATCCGGCCCAAATATCATTTCCACACCGGCTGAGACAGACACGGTTTTCGTTGTCACTGATGGCAGAGATAAAGAGGGCTTCCCCATCAAAGGGTCTCATTTCGTCATCTACTTGTGCTCCAATTCAAGCTCGGAAATATGCCATGGCTGGAGCAAGTGTTATATCGGTTCTTACTGAACCGGAATGGTTTAAAGGAGGCATTGAGGATCTACGGGCCGTTCGCCAGAGCCTTGAGGGCCTTCCAAACAGACCGGCTGTACTACGAAAAGAATTTATTTTCAATGAGTACCAAATTCTGGAGGCTCGATTGGCTGGTGCAGATAGTGTCTTACTTATTGTCAAGATGCTGGACACCGGGCTACTCCGGCGGCTTTACCAATATTCTAAACAACTGGGCATGGAACCTCTCGTCGAGGTAAATACGGCCGAAGAAATGAAGATCGCAGTTAGCCTGGGTTCTCAGGTTATCGGTGTCAATAACCGTGATCTGAAAAGCTTTGAAGTCGACCTGGGTACCACGAGTCGGTTAATGGATCTGGTGCCGGATTCAACAATTGTATGTGCCCTAAGCGGAATATCCGGGCCAGACGATGTCAAAGCGTATAGCACAGAGGGCGTAAAGGCAATCCTTGTTGGGGAGGCATTGATGCGTGCTGAGGACACAAACCTCTTTGTCTCCCAGCTGTTAGGTGGCGGGAACCCTCGTCCTACGTCGATTCCTAAACGACCCCTACTTGTCAAAATATGCGGAACCCGCACGCCTGAGGCCGCGCGCACAGCGATTGAATCTGGAGCTGATCTAATTGGCATAATAATGGCGAAGGGACGCACTAGAACGGTCTCGGATGATACTGCTCTGGAGATATCTAAAGCGGTTAAATCAACGCCTCGTCCAGCATCCTCGGTAGGTGGAATACAGAAATGCATCGACGATACTTCTGCTATCGACTATTTTGACTATTCGTCCCAATTACTCTGCCATCCTCACCGTGCATTGCTGGTGGGCGTGTTTTTAAATCAACCGCTATCGTATATTATTTCCCAACAACAAAAACTCGACCTTGACGTCGTTCAACTCCACGGGTCGGAGCCGATAGAGTGGGCGAGCCTAATACCTGTTCCAGTAATAAAGAAGTTTTCCCCCGGAGAGCCAGGGTTATCACGACATGGCTACCATACACTTCCCCTCCTAGATTCTGGCGCTGGCGGCTCGGGTGAGAAACTCGACATTTCGTCTGTACAGGACTCCATTAAGAAAAGCGACAGCCTTCGGGTAATACTTGCAGGTGGATTGGACCACTTGAATGTTGCCGACCACCTTCAGCAGCTAGGCCGATCTGGAGTAAGTGTGGTAGGCGTTGATGTTAGCAGCGGAGTTGAGTCAGACGGATCACAGGACCTGGAAAAGATAAAAGCTTTTGTGAAAGCTGCTAAAGCTTTCAGGACTTGATGATATGAAACTGGTCATTTTATATATTGAACTTCATGTCCTTAATATACAAAACAGAATATAAATTCAGTTTACACAGCTCCCAGCCCCGTGACCTGTGCTTCATTGCCGATTTTTATATACATTAGAGATCTCTCTCTCACCCGCCTCGGTCTTTTAAGGGTTCCCACTTCATACCAGTTAACCGAATCATACAATTAACGTTTGTATAATCTCCATCTTATGCCCGCTTTAGCAGCATTCGGGCATTGCCCACGTTTGGAGTGCTCACAGCTGGTCTCCAACTCACTTCATCGGAATTTCGCGCCTTTCTCTTTTCAGTTACTTTTCACTTCACCCTCAGCGCACTCCCCCGATTGAATTCCTTCCCGCTTTTACCACATTTACTTTGGCGTTGGGACAAGATATTGTTGAGGAGACCCTCGCCATATCCAAATAAGCATAGGCTATTTCCAGTCTGCTTGGCTTCTCCAAGACATGGGGAAGACGTTCCGCAAGCTACACATCAGCCTGGCTGGTGATTTCGGGCAAATCTCCGAGAAGATCAAGCAGTGGGTTGAGGCCAACGGTGGTGATTTCTCAAAACACATTGAGAAAGGTGCAACAACTCATCTTATTACGACTAAGGATGCGTTCCGGAAGCGCGATGCAACGGGTATATAAGCATATATCTTCTTGGTTTCCCCAGCTTTCTTCGTTGTGTAGTCTATTCTACTTCTCCAAACAAAAACTAACGGTGTCGCGAATTTCAACTTTCGCAGTCCAACAGGCTCGCAAAATCAAGGGCCTAAAAATTGTGAAGCTGGAATGGCTTGAGGATTCCCTTCTATCTAAAAACAGGCGACCTAAACGCGAGAATGAATACCTGTGGTACCAAACACGAGGCACCCGCAAGCGGGATACAGCAAAGCACAAGAGTGCCACCAAGGATATTGATGGTGTAGGCCCCAGTAGGTTGCTTCACTTACTGAAATCGTGTAACGAGAATTCCAATTATCAAGGTGCTAAATGAAAAATGGCGACAGATGGCTTGAAACAGCAACGGCGTAATCATGGCCCGGGAAATGAGGTTGGTGAGTGCAGATTTTTGTAGACCGGTAGACACTTGATTCATACTCTGCTCACTGGTGATTAATAGACGACCATCATATATTTACCGACCCTGAAGGATTTCGTTATCTTGTGACGCTTGTGCGCCCTCTGGAAGACGTCAGGTTCAAAGAAAAACATACACTTCAAGTATGAATGAATGATCCAATCAATGCGCTCGAATTGCTAGCAATTCTCTCTTGTCTCCATGCCCGATTTTCATATGTCTCACTAAACATACAATATAGCTCTACGAATCTGATTCAAGCCCCCATACCTATGCAACGTTCGTGAAATACACTCGGGTTGGAAGGGCTGGATCGGCGTTTTTTGCGCCGACTAGAAGTACATGGGAGATCGCTTTCGGAGCCTTCACCAAGTTTTTCAAGGCCAAATGTGGGAAACGATGGGAGGAAAGGATGGACGGCACCGAGCCTCTGCCGCAAAATGACGGAGAAGGATGCGTCCTACCCCCGAGCGAGAATTGGTTTAGGTTTGAACCACGGACAGGCAAACCGGTAGGCACTGGCAAATCGAGCATTTCCACTACTTCGGCAGAGCAAGGGAAGTCGAAGGAAGCAGAAGCATGAGAACCGAAGTGTAGTGAAGGATCAGGCTCATATTGCGCTGCCGTGAATGGGATTGTATCATATTCTTGATACATCTCGCCCCTTAATACGTCGACTCTGCGTTGAATGCCGCCCTTGATTTTAGGTTTTAAATCGTCCATTTGGGTTTCTTTTCGTTTTTCCTTCTCCTTCTTTCTTGCTTTCTTCGGTATATAGCAAGTTGAAATCAATACTCCCGAGCACATGGAAGTGTTGCTTTACGTATTGGGGAAAAATTGAACGAACAGGGCTGTTATGAAATTTCCAGAACATATTACAGTAGGTTGCTTGTGACGCAAAATGATATAAAACTCCCATCCCAGTATCCCAAAAAATCACCAGTTGTACCCTTGCGCCGGTGCAATTATCTGCGCGCCATCCCATGAGAATCCCTTTTAGTAGCCCGTTTTCATGCCAGGTTTAAATAATCAATCCACGCATCACAAATAGTCCTTCTTCCTACTCGTCCTTGTATATTGACTCAGTGCCCATTCAACTTCGCCGCCGGAGTCCTTCTCCAACGTTCCTCCTCTGATTTGGAATAGCCTCATCGTCATCCGCGGTCCAACTTCAGCTAGTTCAACTGATTGGTATCCAGTCTTTACGAATACATGATGTCGCACTTCTATACTGTCCTCTATATTTTTAAAGGTGACAACTCTACTCCCGAGCTTCCCATTTGCTTCCCGCGGCGGGAAAATATGTTTTAGGATTTGAGCGACACGAGCTCCCAGCTTGGTGGTAAACCCTTCAAATATTATGTGAGGATAGCTTTCCGATACGGTTCCTCGTGCGGAGTTCGGAATATCTGCTCGTAGCATGACATTATGTAGCGAGAAACTGGCCGTTGGGCCATGGGGAAGATGAGACACGGTTATCGCGGTGGGTGTACCGCGATGCTCGTGCAGCACGATCATATCGGAGAGCGCGGACGCCTTGGCGCTTGCCAGAAGATCAGGAATGACTAGGTTTCCCCGATTTATCCGAATCGAAGTTGGGATGAGTAAACGCATCTCTTTGGCGAAGGTACTAAGACGTGCAGAGGGAGAACGGGACGTTGTAATGAGAGGTCGGGGGTCAACGATGCCGGATGTGAGAACATACTCGTCATCGAGGTCAAGCATGTCAGAATCTTTCGAGTTGGCGTCTCCTGGTTTCGAGGATGCGGGTAAGGATTCATCGTATTTGAAATCTTCTCGCAATGTTTTATCATTAGCCACAGAGGGATCTAACGGCTTCCCGGACGCAAGGGAAGCTTTCAGCTTCGCGCGCTTCTCTGCTATTGAAGCATCGCGGAGGAGCAGAGCTTTTCGGTAGAGGTAGTCTCTCCGTTCACGAGCTTGACGGCGCTGCGGGTTATGTTAGCACAAATCATCGCAAATTAAGATCGGGAGAGAGGAATATTCATACAATCATTTTGACCCGAGATTTGGTTGCTCAGGGACGCAAGGCTGCTGGCTGAAAGACCATTTGCGCGATGCCGATATTTGATTTTTTTTTTGGAGCAGAACAAACATTGCTGCGCTCGTGGTTAGTCGCGGCTGCCGTAGTTTTATCGCAGATTTCGGAAGTCGAAACCATAGGATCATCAACTTTGTCGGGAGTGAAGTGCTTCCTACAACTATTGCCATCCGGGACCATCACTCCCGCTACCCAGGTGGTAACCTCTAGCTATTTCGACTTTATTTTTTTATGTCTGTGTGCCATAGATCCTTGGGTTGCAGAACGGAAGTGACTCAGTTTTCTATTCTCGCCTTGTGGCTATTTCTGCTGTACGCTCCCCTCAACTGGCTATGTCATGGTTCCCACTGTAAATGGAATATCTGCCCGTCAGAATGCTCATGACGGACTCTACAAAAACAAATTTTGATGCTGACTGTTTGAAATATCTCCAGTTCCTACTGACAACCTTTTCCTTTTATTTGGTCGTTCTGAATGCGAGGTTCGACTTCACTCCGAAAACGGAATCACTGTGCTTCTGCACAAGTTGCAACGCTAGAAGGAAAAGACAATAGATTTGGGAGAAAGTGATATACGTCAATATGGAGGCTTTTAACTATATGGGAAATCATCTAGTTTCAGACTCTGCTTCTACGATTAACGCTGGAGACGACATGTCAACCATCGATGGCGATGAAAGTATCTTAAATTTAGCCACCGGGCCCCGAAGACGACGACATGATGATGAAGACGAGATATCGGATAGCTTCGAGGATGATGATTTGGAAAGCATGGCTAGCGTCCCTGTCGATGGGATCAAGGCGACCGCCACCAAACCCGAGGAAGAAAAGGAACTACCTGTTCACTCATGCGCGTAAGTTGGGGATACAAGTTCTGCGGCTAGATATGCCAAAGTGATGAGGCTTATTGTCACAACATACTGACTTTTGACTCTTCCTTTTTTTTTTAAGGTACTGTGGAATTCATAATCCAAGCAGCGTAGTGAAGTGCTTAAGTTGCACCAAGTGGTTTTGCAGTGCGCGTGGCAACACCTCCTCATCCCACATCGTCAATCACCTCGTCAGAGCAAGGCATAAGGAAGTTCAACTGCACCCCGAATCGTCGCTTGGTGACACAATTCTAGAATGCTACAACTGTGGGACCAAAAATGTTTTCCTTCTAGGCTTTATTCCCGCCAAATCCGACACTGTTGTGGTACTACTTTGTCGGCAACCTTGCGCTGCGATGCCATCTTCGAAAGATATGAACTGGGATACGTCCCGCTGGCAACCTCTTATCGAGGACCGTTCCTTTTTGCCTTGGCTCGTGAGCTCTCCGTCTGACCAAGAACAACTTCGCGCGCGGCATCTAAGCCCTCAAATGATCGCGAAGCTAGAGGAGATGTGGAAAGATAATGCCTCAGCTACTGTTGAAGATCTCGAGAAAGCAACGGGTGTTGATGACGAACCTGCGCCAGTCCTCCTTCGATATGATGACGCCTACCAATATCAGAACGTATTCGGTCCCCTTGTCAAGATCGAAGCCGACTATGATCGCAAATTGAAAGAGGCCCAATCCCAAGATGGCTTGGTTGTACGGTGGGACCTAGGACTGAACAACAAGCATCTCGCGAGCTTTGTTCTCCCGAAGCTGGAACTTGGCGATGTGAAGTTGGCTGTTGGTGATGAAATGCGGCTTAAATATACTGGAGAGCTGCGACCTAAATGGGATGGCGTAGGATACGTCATTAAAATTCCTAACAACCAGTCTGACGAGGTTACTATTGAATTGCGAACCAAAGGCGATCATAAATCTGTCCCCACTGACTGCACGCATAATTTCACGGCTGATTATGTTTGGAAGGCGACATCCTTTGACCGCATGCAGCTAGCCATGAAAACCTTTGCTGTTGATGAGATGAGCGTTTCGGGTTACATCTTCCATCGACTTTTGGGGAATGAGGTTGCCGCTGGGCCAATGAGAACTCAAATGCCCAAAAAGTTCAGCGTGCCAGGTCTTCCAGACCTCAACAGCAGTCAAACTAATGCTGTCAAAAGCGTTCTTCAGAAACCTCTGAGCTTGATTCAGGGACCCCCCGGCACTGGGAAAACCGTCACTTCTGCTAATATTATTTATAACCTGGCAAAAATAAACGGCGGCCAAGTGTTGGTCTGCGCTCCGTCTAATGTTGCGGTTGACCAACTTTGCGAACGCATCCACAAAACTGGCCTGAAGACTGTTCGGGTCACTGCCAAGTCGCGAGAGGATGTGGAATCCCCCGTGGGTTTCCTTTCCCTTCATGAACAGGTCCATAACAATGACAGCAATATCGAACTTGTCAAACTCAATCAACTGAAGGCTGAGCTGGGTGAGCTCTCTAGCCAAGATGAGAAAAAATTCAAGCAACTTGTTCGTGCTGCGGAGAAAGAGATCTTGAGCAATGCGGATGTTATTTGCTGTACCTGTGTTGGTGCTGGCGATCCACGTCTCGCAAAGTTCAAATTTCGAACCGTCCTTATTGATGAATCTACCCAATCGGCGGAACCCGAGTGCATGATTCCCCTCGTCCTAGGATGCAAGCAAGTTGTTCTTGTTGGCGACCATCAACAGCTCGGACCTGTTATCATGAACAAGAAGGCGGCAAAGGCTGGGCTCAACCAGTCTCTGTTTGAGCGCTTGGTCATCCTAGGATGTGCGCCTATTCGACTTAACGTGCAGTACCGCATGCACCCTTGTCTATCCGAGTTCCCTTCAAACATGTTCTACGACGGCTCCTTGCAGAACGGTGTGACTGAGTCTGAACGTCTTCTTAAGGATGTTGATTTTCCCTGGCCCGTGGCGCACAACCCTATGATGTTCTGGTCAAACCTGGGAAATGAGGAAATTTCGGCATCAGGAACGTCATACCTCAATCGTACCGAAGCTGCCAACGTGGAGAAAATTGTTACTAGGTTTTTCAAAGCTGGCGTGAAGCCTTCTAGCATCGGAATCATCACCCCGTATGAAGGGCAGCGTAGTTACGTTGTCAGCTCCATGCAGGCAACTGGCACTTTCAAGAAGGAACTTTACAAAGAAATCGAGGTGGCGTCAGTTGATGCTTTCCAGGGCCGAGAGAAAGATTACATCGTGCTCTCCTGTGTCAGATCCAACGACCATCAGGGGATTGGATTTTTGAGTGACCCACGTCGGCTTAACGTCGCGCTTACCCGTGCCAGATATGGGCTGGTCATCCTAGGTAACCCGAAAGTTCTATCGAAGCATCCGCTGTGGAACTACCTCCTACTGCATTTCAAAGAAAAGAACTGCCTCGTGGAAGGCCCGTTGTCAAACTTGCAGGTGTCCCTTGTCCAATTCCCCCGCCCGAAACAGGCTTACCGCGGACCGCAGCGTTTCCAGGTGGCTTATAATCACGCCTCTAACATGGCCAGTGGGATGGTCAATGGCAGGAATGGCCATCGCGGCGACTATCATGACACGGGATCTGTGGCGAATTACATCCCAGATGACGTCTCTTCAGTTCATTCATCCGCTCTCGGAGGGGTTGCTATTCCATCTGGATATCCCCACATGTTCCGGAACTTTGCCGATCCCTGGCCGCAACTTCCAGGCCACCGCCGTGCTAATGGATCTAGAGGTAAAGGCGCGCCTAGCGTTACTGGCGAATCAGTCGCAGCAACTGAGTCCGATATCACGGGCAGTGTCGTCGGACAAGGCGGTGTTAGCCTCTCCGGTTTAAGCATCCACGATATGAATAAGCAGGCAAGCATGAGCCAGTCTGACCGCTTGAAACGCTATGTCGAATCCGGTGGCCGTGCAGAGCCATATAAACCTGGGCCTAATGATAACGGCAGCATCTTTGGAGGAAGTTCGGCGAGCATTCGTGTTCCTCGTGGCGGCCGCGGTAATCCAGCCGATGATGATGATGCACGCAGTGTCTCGACAGCTTTTGCAAGTCAAATTGGTGGAAACTACGACTGAGAGCTTGCGAGTCCATGATTCTATCACCATCGACATGGAACTTTACATCTGTTGCAGAAGTAAACGTGAATTTCGCGAGTCACCATCCATGATGAGAATGCGTTGCCCGACGCCCGAACAAGAGTTTTCGAGGTCTGCGGCTCTCTCTTCTCGCCCATCGCTTTTTTGCACCTATTCGGATACGCTTTTGGTTCGAGAACCGCTGTTACTCGGCCTCACTTTTGGGTCAAGCCGGAATCTTCATGTATTAGTTTCTAACTTACATGCAAGCTACCCATTTGACAAAACACGGTACACGTCCATGCAGATGCAATTTGTGACTTGGTTCACGTGCATCCTGGTGGTTTTGATTAAAGCGAAGTACTAGAAACCCGCTATCAGGTTAGGAATGTGCACGCATGCCATGTGGCGTGGGGGTGGAAAGGCGGTTAACTGCGGCTCTTGCACACCGCTGCTGGGGTGTGAGAAAAGTTGTAACGCAGCAGCGTATATTTATATTCCTGGTAAGGCTGGTGGATACAACTTCTGTGGCGAAGTGCTCTCCTAGAGAAATACTTTAAGCAAATGCTATTCTCAGAACACATGTTGAATGTTGATGATGGCGGTTGGCGGGGGAAAATATGTATGCGCAAAATTTGTTTATTCTATGCCTTTTAGTTTGAAATTGGTCGACAATATAGTTATGATTTATTCAATATATCTGAAATATTTCAGTAGCCATTCTGTAGTTCCTTCATAGTAATAGGGGTATGGGCCGTTCGAGTGTAGAACGTATATCGACAAGGGTATCTAGATTGCCTCGTATCTATACTCTGTATGCTTACAGCAACCCCTGCCCACGTCCTTGTCTAGCGGGGGCTCTCAATTCAGTTTCCCATTTAAATATTTCTTAATTTCATGGTAGTGAACATAGATTTATTGATTTACATTGGTTCGCAATTCGTTCAATGGTGTCCAGGCCCGGAAAAAGCTGTTTCCACGTGTTGAGGTCGTGAGTAGATAACTAGTTAACCATTTGATTTTGCAGGAAAGCTGATGTCTCCTCGTCTGGTCATGAGCTATAAATAATCATTACATCAATTCTTTGTACCGGCAATGACCATTTATTGGCTTGACATTGTCCACCCTTCAGATCTTGGTCGACAAAGCAGTGAGTTGAAGGCTAATTGTGCCTCGCGGCCCGACGAGAGCATAGGGCTGAAATAAAGTTACCGGGCGTTCCCCCGCGGTTTAATGCAACCAATCAATGATCATCATGAGGATCCACTTCGTAAGGTTCCAGCCTCCCTTCGTACCTAAATTTAGCGACTGGGATTAATTTCCCAAATTATATATTATTTTACCTTACATTTTGTGGCATACTGCTACTTCCTTGGCAAATACCAGATTGATCTTGGGATATCTGGATGCTCACTGTAATGTGAGGCTGCGGTTAGCTATGTAGCAACCCCATGCAAGCGCTAGCCAAGGGATTCAGGGAGCAAGTGTGCAGGTAAAGCACAGTACAGGTACGATATACGTAGCTGCTTTCAGACTTACCAAAAAGCAGTATTTGTTATATGCGTCTCGGGCGAACTTTCTCTTGTTATTCCGCTGTGGAGTTCGAAATAATACAAACTTCGAATCACGTCAACTCCCTGATGCTTAGAGCAGCTTGTCTCATTAAATATATCCGACAGGTAGAGTAAGCACTTCAGGTTCGCTCAACGGGTCGATCTCGCTGCTGGACAACACCCGCGAATGGCATTAACTTGCTTCCTGGTCTGGGCAATGGAATTTTCCTTATTCGCCGTCATTCCCCTCTCAGAACCTCGATTTCACTTCAGCGCACCTCTTGAGCTCCCTTTCAACTGTCCCCCCTGAAAACTTGAATGCCACACGCGACTTTCTGGAGACTTGAAGTTGTTGCATTGCCTGGTAGAGTCGCTACTTATGTATATCTACTATATCTAGTAGCTTTTGAACTGGTTTAATAATTGCTTTCTCCTCGCTACTATCATCGTTCACCGCGGTTTCCTTGAAACAAGGTTGTCAAATAAGCTTCAAACTCTCTAGCTCCGGGCGGATTTAAAGTGTTCAGGCCATCTTCATCCTGTGCATCCTTCTATGATGTCTACTGGCTGTGATCATAAAGAGTGGCGCTAGGTCTGATCTCTGATAATTGGTTTGATGAGAAGTTAACAGAATAATTTGATATCGGACCGTGAGAAGTGAACGACGGCGGATGTGGTTACTCTAAAGATGGGATCACAGGGAAATTGAATAACCCATATGGACTGTATATATATATATGTGTGTATAAAGTGCCAATCCTCAGCAGGGACAATCTTAGATTCGTACATAACATTAAAAGGAGGGACATGCAAGTCATTGAATATGTGTACAGAGGCTCTCAAAATGGGTTTCATTTTGCACCCTGATTAACAACCACAGCAGTTCCCATTTTTTGAAGGGACTGAAAAAACAGATAATGTTAAATTTTAGGCTTGTTTAACATTCTGCAAGCCTGTTAAATAGTTATATCATAACTTACTTTTGTGCAAGTGGGAATGAGCTTTTTGAAATGCTTGTTACGGAACAGTATTCGTCTCTAATCCGTAGCTGAATGCCTTTCACTGCAAATGGATCCGGGGCTTGAAAGAGCCTGGGCGAAAACTTAACTCTGATCCTTGCTTATAGTTATGGTTTTAAGTTACGCCCGCCGTTTTTCGGTCTAAAGTGGTCTCCAAAAACTAGTCTCTGCGCAGCCTACGGCGGCCGTGAGAAGTGCATCAACATCACCCGCCTCAGTTTTAGTCATCTCTTCAACAGTCATAACTATATCCCCCCAGCTAGTCGTCACTGCACAACGCGAAGACACAACAAACATATCCGAGATATACAAATCTCGAAAGTTCAACCATGGACCCGCCAACCCATTCCTCTTCTGAGCCGCCCTCAGAGTCTGCTTTGAGAGATGCTGCTAAGGTCTCTGTTTTAGATGTGGACGGGAATGAAATACTGTTTGGAGATTTGTATAAGCCATCGGGGCGAGGTGAAAAGAAGCGAACATTAATTATTTTCGTTCGCCATTTCTTTTGCGGAGTAAGTTGGCTAGTTCGTATTAATTAGTATAGAATTTTCAATTTTGTCCCTGCTCCTGAGTTGCGAGCATAGATCCCCAAGAGAGAGAAGAGAGAGCTACAAAAAGGGCATCACCCTGAAGCTCGTTGTTTCTGCGTTCAATGGTTTGAGCACATGTTTCGAACAGAGCCAACATTAACATTTTTTACAGAGCTGTCAGGACTATGTGGGGGCTGTGTCCGAGAGTATTCCAGCGCCACCGCAGCTACCCACGAATACCGCTATCATCATCGTTGGTTGCGGCGCTCCAAGTCTCATTGCGACTTACAGGGACACCACAAAATGCCCATTCCCTATATATACAGACCCTACTCGATGCCTCTATGCTTTGTTTGACATGAAAATGACATTGGACGCTGGAAACCACGCCCCAGACTATTCCCCGTCCTCGATGTTCTCCTTAGTAACCCGGGGAATTACCTACACCCTTGGCCGCTTACTCTCCGGCGATATGCTTCAATCTGGAAACAAGTCGCAAAATGGAGGAGAGCTCCTTTTCGAAGCCGAATTCGCAAATGGAGCGGCGGAGGATGGCGATGAAGAAATTAAAGTTACCATCCCCTTCTGCCATATCATGAAAAATACTCGCGACCACAGTGAAGTTTCGATTTTGAGAACCATTCTTGGCCTTGATGAGGAACACAGTTGAAAAGCAGATGGACGGGATGGTTTGCTTGGGAATAATATCTAAGGGAATATTCCATGTCAATAGTTGTTTCATTTTGTGGGCATCTGACGGCCTCGTTCTTCTCGGTTTTCTCATGTTAATAAGTTGTGCACGTAAGGTGGACTATTTTCGCTTTTTCGGGTTTCGAATTCCCAATGTTGATGAATCCTTTTCTGTTAGGCTAACGGTATTTATTCAATGTTATTCATGAATCATAATTCCTATATTTTCACATTCTTCCCCGCCACTGTTTTCGGGTTCTCTTCAGAGCAAAGAGTTTGAGAAGAGGGGGTGAGAGGTTGAATTTCTCACTCGTCTACGTCTCTCAATCATCAGTTTTGGTGGGTGAGGCATTATATTATTCCTTTCTAGTTGCTCCCCTCGATTACTCTGCAATGAATGTACAACACCATAAAATGGGGACACTTCTGGTATATTTTGGTACAAGGTTTGTCCTTTTCCATATCTACCTTGTTTGTGCCTTCTTTCTGCCAACAGGCCTCACTGCCGACCTCCTCCGGATCATCACTTTCACCTTTGGGTTTTGGCTTTCCTTGTTTCCAAATTCCTACTTTAGTGAAAGAGAATTGACGGGAAAAACTCCAAAAAGAAAAAGAAGAAAAGAAAAAAAAGTAACATCGACGCGAGCAGGATTCGAACCTACGCCCCCGAAGGGAAGAGATAAGCTAATTCTAGTCTCTCGCGTTAACCACTCCGCCATCGCGCCTGTTTCGACTTGCGGATTTCACTCGCGCATTTCTCTCATTTCTACTTAGTATTTTTTTCATCACAACGCATGGCATGGACTGCTCCCAACTCCTTTAAAATGCCGGCTGTATAATCTTTAGTCGGTTTCTCTTTGTGGCATTACGCCCAGGTTCCCTTCTGGGGTTGTCCTGTCCACGCCATGAAAGGTGGAGTTCTGAGCGTGGACTGATCAGATCATTTTCGGTACCACGATATTTGCTTCTGCAGCTGCCAATGCAGAGAAGGGTCGGTAAGTTGAGAAGTGGCATGTCGAATATGGAAAAGAGAGTCTGTATAATGCTTAAATGAGGGTCGAGAGTACAGATTTGGACGGACTACATAATCACCAGGGAGCCTACCTCATTCAAATCTATATCCGAATTGTGTGTCCCTAGCTACGTCTATCTTCGGCCTCTAATGAAAGAGTAATAATCGGGTTGACATATTGAACTCGCCTTAGCTTCGTTTCAGAAGGGCTACTACTCATCCGCGCAGAAGGGCGAGCTCTTCACAGTTGGTCTCCTCCCACCCCAGTTCTCCTCTTCTCATCCGCGTGGGCCATGCCGAAAGCATCGGAGGAATAGCTGTTGTTTGTGCTTGTGGTGGGCCGCAGAGGGATCATCGACATCCCGGCCCGCGCACGGTATGGATTTTAGCTCGGAGTCCAAGAGCGTGGAAGCATTGGGGCTGCCTCTGCCTCGCTGTAAGTCTTCGAAGTCAAATGTCAACTCGTTGCCCGCGACCTCAACTTCCGGGATACTGATTGCTGCTACAGGCACGGAAGCCACTCCTTGTACATGTACATGTGCATTCCGCGGGCCTAGGCCAGCACCAGAGAGTGCTAGGGGAACGCCAGCATGAGGATAAGGAGGCCTGCAAATCTCCGTTAGCGTCATCGTTTACTTTGCCATTGTATTGAATTAGTTCTACGGATGGAGGTCGGCAGGGTAGGGTAGGCACCTATTTATCTTGTGGTTAAACGTGTGATGAAAGGAAGAAGAGAAGAGATGAGAGATGAATTCTGGAATACAAGGAGAATATATGTTTAAGTATGCACATTTCTAAGCACACCCGGCGCGCCTATCTTTAAGATCCTCGTGCGCTGCCAACAAATGTTGTCGCTATTCACCATACTTACATGTACATACAAGTTCAAAATCTTGCAATTCGGTGAGATCCACGATATATATGTATATACATAAATAGGAGCATGTTCCGGATATTGAGGTAGATTCTACTTCGAGGCTCATAACCCAATTCTTATGGGAATTAGGCACCAAATTCCCCCCATTCTTCCAATGAAAGTGTCATGTCTAACAACCAATCGTGCGAAGGGTTAGGTGGTGTTTGTGGTGAGGCTTACATAGAAAAAGAACCGGCATTGAAATTTACACTCTGAGGGTTCGGCCCGTTCCCGAAGACCAGGAGGGCCAAAATTCCCGAGCCGATGTTGGATGAGCCACCGAATTGCCGAGACTGCCGATCCGATAGTTAAGACTCGGCTGTCCCGCCCCAGCTATAACCCCGCTACATCGTACAAATCTGCGTTTCCTGACGCCAGCTGGTACGAATCATTATCTAAATCAGTACTGCACCAGAATCTGATCTGACACTCAAATTTGCATCGAGGTTGTATATTTCTGGTAGTACAATTGCTGCCCCCAAAGGATAACACTTTCTGGAACATTCCCATCCCAAGAGCCAAAAATATTTAAAGATTCGAGAAAAGCAAGGAAGAAAACTGGATCAGAGGAAGGAAAACGGATAGTGGTCCAAATCATTTCAAGGAAACAAACCATAGTCTTTGTTCCGTTGTCCACACCATCCCTCGTTCCTCAATCCCCGCCGCTCAAATGATGTCAACCACAACGACAACCCCCTCCTTCAACCCCGCAATTTACCCAGACCTCAAAGGGAAAGTTGTCCTACTAACAGGCATCGGCCAGTCCGGTGACCCAGACATGTGGGGAAACGGCGCTGCAGCCGCCCGCGTTCTGGCGGCAAACGGAGCCAAGATATTTGGTTGCGACCTGCACCTCTCCGCGGCACAACACACGCAACGCCGCATCGAGGCAGAGGGGGGTGAATGCACTGTGATGAGCGCTGACGTCACTAAGGATGCCGATGTGAAAGCACTGGTGGATGCATGCATGGCGCGCTATGGCGGCCGCATCGATATCTTGGTCAACAACGTCGGACGATCGGAGCCTGGGGGCCCTGCGGAAATGTCTGAACAGACGTGGGACAGCCAAATGGCAGTCAATATGAAATCGGTGTATTTGTGCTGTCACCACGTCTTGCCGATAATGGAGGGGCAGGAGGGCGGTGGTGCAATTGTCAATGTCTCCTCGATTGCGGGGATGCGCTATATCGGCAAGCCACAGGTGGCTTATAGTGCGATGAAGGCGGCGGTAATACAGTTCACAAGCACCACTGCCGTCATATATGCGAAAAGGGGTGTTAGGTTGAATGTGGTAGTGCCTGGTTTGATTCATTCACCGCTTGTCGGATTGCTGGCGGAGAAGTATGCGGGCGGGGACTTGGAAGGGTTTGTGGAAAAGAGACACCAGGCTGTGCCGATGGGGAGGATGGGAGATCCGTTTGATGTTGCGTATGCTGTGGTTTTCTTGGCTTCTGAGCAGGCTAAGTATATAACTGGCCAGAAAATCGTTGTGGATGGGGGAATCACTGCATCGACGGGTTAGTTTGGTAATGTTATTGATAATTGTGTTAACATCGCTTCAATATGACAGTTATAGGCAGGGTTTGATCCTCACTCTGGTGGACGCTCGCACCGCTGTAGTCCGAATGACAGCTGAAAGTGGAAGTATCCGGTAGCCCCGTGCCCGAGTAGAATAGATATCATAGGTACGACCGTGCATATACAAAGGCATATTCGCCTTGAGTATTGTTCATCCACAGCTCCGATTCCCCGAAGCTACGCTGTCATGAGATTAAAAAGCAAGAATAACCAAGTTCAACAATAGAGAGGGCTTAAGTGGTGGACCCAAAAAAAAGTATGGCATAATAATGTAAAATAATTAAAACTATTCTCCGGAATGGTTGGTATAGCACATGAGTTAGAAAAACGAAAAAGAATTTAACAATACATCAGAGATATCAGAACGATAGTAACAAAAGAACGTTTACGTAGCCTCCTGCAATCCATGTGGATGATGAACGCAAGTAGAAAACAACCCAGAAAAGGGAAAGCTCATACCCATATGCTTTACTGCCTGATTATGGAAATAAAATGAGACATTTGGCCGTTGACAAGCACAATCGTGCTGGAGAGAAAAATAGAAAAGAGAAAGAAATAAGCGAGCCAATCCCTCGCCAAACACAATGTGTTCCCATTCTATCCGTATCTTTCCCGTACGTAGTATGCAAATTGAAGCTTCGAAGTAATGTTATTGATACCAGATTTGATGTCAAACTTCCTAATCTGAAATAATTTCACAGGCAAAAGGGGAGAAAAACAAAGAAAAAAAAAACGCCGTTCCGGTTTAATTTTGAGCTAGCATGATGCATGTCGTCATGTGTCGTTAAGTATATCGTCTATAGAAAGATTGTGTAATGAAGAGTCGAACCAGTCGAGTCCAATGACACCCATTCCCAAACGCCGCCTGGGGTGGAAAGTAGATGGCGAAAATTGCCTTTTCGCGATTTCTATTCCATCTGTTATGGTAGAGATGGAATAGTGCAAGAGGAGCTGTCGGTGGAAGGAGAGCTTTTATTTCGGGGATGAGAGTCTTCTGGCTTTCGAGGTGCGTCCTTCCCTTTCCCTCGATCCCGATCACTGTCCCTCTCCTTGTCCCTCTCGATCGGTGATGTGCGTTTTGACAACGTGTGTCTAATTTGCCTGATTATACCTTTCTGATCCCCTCTCCACGCTTCGAAACCAGCTCGCTGGACTGGAACAGGGTCGAATTTGGTGATTTTGCAGAAAAGCGTCGAGAATAGATATTGGTCACCGCTCTCATCATAGAGAGGTAAATATCTGTAGCCTTGTGAGAGACTACTTAATTTTGCGGTAAAAGTGGCAGGCTGCACGCTGTTGTTACCACCGAAACTTCGTCCATCGGAAGAGTTGCGAACGACCCAACGGACGAAGACGAGATCGGGGTACTTTGTCTCCAGGGATAGTTTGAATTGGTCGTTAAACACTGGATTGTAGCCATTCTGCTGTTCGATTTTTGTCCGACGGCGATGGGGTTGACCAATGCCAGACATGCCGTTGCGGGCAGAAGTATTAACACCGCCTTCGCCGAATGCGAGGCCTTTCTTTTTGTCATCGGCGCAAAACAGCTCAATTTCGACATAGGGGTTCATACTATCGTCGGGGCCCATTCCTTTTAACCTTGGCAGTTGCTGTGCGGATATGATATCCACCGTGAACGTAACCAATTTTCTATCAACTTTGGGTTTTGAATCGCAACTCAGAGCAATGTGCCTGGGAGAGGGGGATGTTCGTAGACTATCTGGCTTCAGAACGTAACCAGTCTGGTCGGTGCCAGAAGCAAACATTGCTTGGTTCAGCTGCATACCGACGTCGTAGGTCTGCCAGTTCATTGCTACCATTTGCACGCCTCGTCTCCAAAAAATATTCGGATCAAAATTCGATGAGCGAAGGCGAAATTTCGATGGGTAGGCGCGCGTAATGAAAGATCTATTATGGGCTTCCAGCAGCGCTTTGCTCTCTGAGTCTCCACATAACCGTTCGAAGGCATTTTCAGCGAAAGAATATACATGATTGAACCTCTTACTTTCTGGAGAATTGAAGCTGTGGAACTTATATCCCCGGGAGTATACACCAAGCTCAGCGAGTTCTCTGGTTATTCGGCTTTTTTGTCGTCTTTTTTCTTTCCTCATCGATGTTAGGAGCTGGCCAACATCGCTGTCTTCGGACGCACTGCTGATGCTTGTAGTAGTAAGTGATCTTCTTCCAGCGGTCCAAGATGGCAAGCTACCAGCATCTACCGAATGGTTTGTCTGTGAAAAGGGCATCGATATACTATTGCTCTCTAGGAGAGTATGACGAATAAATGGCGAACTAGAGCTGCGTTTGCGGCCGGTAGTGTGTGTATGAGAAGAGGTCAGCTGCTCTTCCTCGTCCGCGGTTTTGACTTTTATTAGAATGCGATGTTTCAGGTCATCCGGGGAAGGCAATATCGGACAGTTGGTCAACAGAGGCCGGAGAACAAGCTTGTCTCCAAATGTCTCCTTCATGATTTCCACCATCGCTAGTTGTTGGATTGGAGAGCAATGAACCTCCAGCGAAAGTATCAATGGGTATTCAGACGCTTGAAAAGCATACCGGTTGATAACATTAATGCAGTCAGCGAATAAAACACTCTTCGTCATGGTATGGCCATGTGAGACAGTCGGACGACCATCAGCGCCATCCCAGCAGTCAATCTCCACGCAGCGGCAGCCATTTTGAAGAGCGGTGATGTAGGCTTCCGTGCTAGATTCCCCAACAACCTGTCTTCCCAGTAAATACGTGTTATGTGAACTCGAGATGAAGTATTCGTTAAGAGGTCTATCAAACTTTGGGGGAGAATATCGTAATAGGTGTACGCTATTTTTAGGGGAAATTAAAAAAGCCGAAAAACAGTCCAAGTCCATCCGAGAATCTGGCGAATTTCGTGGTTCTGGCCGTTGTTTGGAGTTGCGAACGAAGGATTCGAAGGTTGAGCACCAGTAGTTTCTATTCTCTTCCACATTTTCGCATTGAACTTCGCGAAGAAAATGAAGGAACTCGTCCAGTGTTAGCCCCCGCACGGGGTCTGCTGCAACGGAACGAAATATTTCTCGGATATCCTTGCGGTCTCTCAATCGTTGAAGGAAGTCTTTAAATTGTGCAAAATTCAGACGGCCTTTCCGTTCGGTATCTGCTTTTGTGATCTGAGCGCGCAGCATATTTTTAGAGCAATTGATGTGTAAACTCTGACAGAGGGTTTCAATAGCGTTCCGGTCAAGGGATTCTTCGCCAGGCTCTAGCACCCGCCGAGAAATTTCACGCTGCCAGTGGGCTTTTAAGACAGTGTCGCTTTGAGATCCAGCCAAGCCAGCCATGAGACCGATACGGTATCTAGAGATATCGTCCAAGATGTTTGTCCAGAGTTCCAAAGTGGCTTCATTGGGAGCAATAAGGTGCATGGTTTTTATGGGCTTGTTTTTGGACTGCTCAGGATTTGTGAAAATAATCGTGAACCACAAATTTTCGAGATTCTCAGGGATATCATGCTCCTCCCGATAGTTACGAGCATCCAGACCGGTGCGTATTTCCTTAATATCGTCGATGTAAAGTCTTTTGGCTGGATTTGACAAATCCCAATAAACCTTGGCGGCATGTAAATCGAGGAAAAACGTAACCCTCTTTCTCTTATGTTTGGTGACCTTGGTCAGAGGAGAACCACGATGCAAAATTAAATCCAGCTCAGGCGCAGTGCATGTATGGGTGGCAATGCCGGACATGTTGCATCCATTGGTGGTACCATTTGTTTCAGGCTTACACCACGTGCCCAGATATTCGCAAACCTCTTCCTCCTCTTCATAGCTTGAATCCAGACCACTATCCCGAGATGTTGTCGTCCCAGTTTTGCTGTCACTTCTCCTTCGCATAATAACAGGACCAGAGCTGTTATCTCGCTTGTCATGGTGAGATGTCGACTGTCTCCGCCGAGAAAGTTTGTTTGTTCCTCTAGATAGCCTTCTCATAAGCCCAGTACCTTTGTTGGAAGTGGCATTGTTCCCGACACCATCTATACCAGATGGAGGAGCATTGGGTAATGTAGGAAATGCCATAACACTCTCGGGAAGTTCAAGGGGAACAGGAGAGCCAAGCGGAAAGGTTGGGCTGAATGTATTGCGGAGGGCAGGATCCCGCGAGGAATCGGCTGAGCTGTTGAGAGAGAAAGTGGAAGGGCTGGACGCGCTTGAGAAATGAGTAGGAAGGCCGGGAGAACTTTTTGATGGCCCTGAAGGACCAAATCCGGAAACTGAGGGAGCAGATGAACTAAGGGTCGAAGAAGACAAAACATCTTGAAAGGGAATTCTGCGGGGGCCCTGGGAAGGGGAGGAGTTCAATCGGGAATAGGAGTTGTCTTTTAAGGTAGAGGGGGACGGCCACCCGCCAGATGCCATTACAGACAGCCGTTATAAAGTGGGGCGAGGACCGGCGCACGAGACTCTGCAGGGACTACAGGTGAGCGGCTGATATTCAAGGTGTACCAAACTTCAAATCGTCACCGTTGATGGCTATGCAGGGCAAACAAATGAGAACGAGGTGGTATAGAAAAGGTAAGAGGCCAGCCGTATCGTGTTCCGGTTTGTTTCCAGAACAAATCAAGCAGCAGTTCGACTGGCTGGCGTGTTAAGGAGGGTTGCGATTGAGTGTCGTTGTAGCAAAGGCGTCCCTACCAAGTTTGCCGAAATTTTGATACCTGCATATTGACCTGCAATATAATGCGTGATGGATGATCTTTTAGAGGCTGCTTGCGAATGATCTGACGCCTACCGTTCGGTTTGAGCGGCACCCGGACCTCTAACAGCTGCTCTTCTTTTTTAAAAACAAATTGAAAAGAGGGGAAAAAAAGCAAATGTTTGTTGCCTTTATCACCTCGCTTGTGGCCGGTTCTGCCTCGAGGTTTGCTTAGCTTTTGTCCCCCTCTTATACCTTCCGGCGTATTTTCTCGCGCTCGACAAACTCGACTGTGCGGGGGCTCTTCTTTGATAGGGCGGCAGTTGATATGCAGGGTAGAAGGGAGGCGGCAAGGTATCCAATCGAGCTTGTAGATCGCCACAGAGAAAAAATACTTTGTGGCTGAGGATGAGTATCTTTCACTCGTGGTAAAAATAGGAGCGCTGAGGAAAATGAAGCGTTGGATGGAGGCAGAGAGGAGATTGGAGGTGGGAATGAGAGCCCAAGGTCCCTCCTTTTATCTAGCAGCTCTCACAAGGCCTATAGTTTCGGGCCCAAGCAAAGCCTGCAAAGTTATTTTGACCAGTCTCCAGGTAGGTCTTCGTGCACAGTGACTCAATTCCCAGAAAGAGTACTGTATGTACTGTACACTGTTCGTAGCTCGCTGAGGCGGCGTGCGCCAACTATTGCAGGGCGAAAATAAGGGTGCCAGGGATTGATACGTCAGAGAGCAGCTGGCGCCGGCTCTCAACGAATGGTTGTAGCTCCCAATGCAGTCCGCGGGCTTGAGCTATGCAGGTGAGTTCGAGGAGGAGGGGAGGGGGATTTGCGTCCTTGGTCAAAGGGGGTAGATGTTTCGACGATCACGGCGAGGAGGCGCTGCTATTTTGGCGGTGGTTGCTGCAGGGTCGCGGGGTCGACTCATGCGTGGGCGACAATCAAGAAGTTCACCCAACGGGAAAGTAAGTAACTTACAGTAAGGCGCGATGGAGGGTGCAGGAAGCAGATGTATCTTGAGGCAAACAGAGGCACAACATGGAGGAGAAGGAAAATCAGCAGCAAGGGATAAATAAATAAAAACGGAGGATTGGCAGCGGGATTGAATGGTTTTTTTAGCAGTTTCGCCGTGGGATCCAGGATTAATTTCTGCTTCTCCAGTCGACGTCGTCGTGCATAAGATCGTGGTGAGCTGTGTCGTACCGTACCAATACCGGCGCTCAGATACGGTGTGTATTGACAGCTTGTATGGTATGGTATGGGTATGGGATTGTTTCCAGAATGATGCTGATTGGTAAATTTCGTACTCGTTTTACCGTTGTTGTCATTACTATGTAATTCCTTATCACTGTCTTCATAACTACGGATCACTTTCCTGACGATTCCGGCTTCACGGCGAAACAACCGCCTGCTTGGGCAGAATTCAAGAGCAGCCAGTCCCTTCTGCAATAATACTGTACAATGAGACAAACAAATGTCGGAATTTACCACTGTATTCTGAGCTTCTGCTCTCCTGGTATGATGAATAAATTTCGCAAAAGGAGTGGCGTGATGAACTACATAGTGCCGTACTCGGTACAGATCTTCGAGGATGGGCGATCCGCCTATCACTTGTCATTATAGCACAGCTCCGTTGTTTCATGATCCTTCCACTGGCCCTGCTTGCGGGTACATTATTCACCGAACTACATAGTACCAACATCATCGGTAACTTTGTGTGTGGAATTCAGGTCTCACATGAGTGGGCAAAGTCTCAATTTTCACCTTAGCCGGCAATCGAATACCGGAATTGGGAATATCAATGCCCTCTCCGTCTTTTGTATTTTCTTCCCAACACAGCGCATCACAGCCTCGCAAAGGCTAAGTCGGGCTCGGGCGCCTTTGCCCGGCAGCACCTGCGATGTAAATCCTTGAGAACCAACTTTCTTGGTCATCGTCAAACTTCCTTTTTCTATTAAGCTTTCGGAAACGAAATGGCGGTGGAGTCCTACTCCCAAGTACCAACGCTTTGTCAGGTGGGACTTTTTGGGTGTGAGATCGGTATCCCCGCAACAAATTCCATCATTGTCCCAGATCTTTGGGGGCTGTTACTGTGGCTTATTATTAATTCTCCCAATTGGCCATGAGGAACAGACGTCGTTGGCCCTTGGGGCGAACCATCATCCGGGCCAAGAGCCAATTTCTTTTTCTTTTCTGCTCAATCGCCAGCCTTACGGACCCAGCTCCAACTCCAGCTCTCCCGAAAAGCAGTGATAGCGGCGCTTGGCATGTCTTGGGCGTCCAGACACCTGGGAATTTTGGTTTGTGGGAGATCGAATAAGGATTCCACGGCCATCAGGTGAGCTCTTGTTCAGTAATTTTTTTTTTAGAAAAAAAAGGTAAAAAAGGTAAAAAAGGTAAAAAAAAATTATTGTCTGTTTTGAGTTGGGAGATAGCTCACAAAATTTGCTTCGCAATCATAACTGAGTCGATCATAGTTATTTAAACTGGAGTCCTATTTGGTTGTGTTCGCTCAATCACCTTCCCGTTTCCCCCACCCCAAATGCCAGGAGAGTTTTGCAGAGCCTGAGGAATCACACCAGCACCCCAAAAGTCAAGCTCCCCAGGCGATTTCAACGATTAACTGGGCGTTCTCCTGTTGGGCCGACCAATTTGATTTTGGCCTTGTTCCTGGTTCCACCTTCGAGCTGCTGGTCCAGGATACAATCTCACTAACAAATCAGCATCGCTTTCTTCCACGGAAAATGAGCAACGACAACCAGAAGATGGGCAGTCGGAACGGGCTCTTGACTTTGAAAGAACTCTCATTCAAGCAGATACATACCTCAGCGGCCAGCCAATGGCGCTCGCCAGGCAACAACAAGGCAGCGGTTGGGTTGGAAGAACAAGCGTGTTTGAACGAAGGTGCATTCTGTATGGAACGGCATGTCCGAGCCTGTATTGTACCTAGGTAATTACCGGGGTTGTCATCTAAGTCTCACGTGCTGTAACAATACGTCCTCCGCCATACGCGTTACGTTACATACATGGCCCTTCTCCCTCCGCAGGAATAACGATCAATGAACATCCGCCCTCGTTACAAAATAACTTTTCCCCCCTTCTTCGTCCCTTCGGTCCTTGAATACAACTAGCGGCGTGAACCGAAATGACCAAGAGACACCAAGAAACACCAAGAAACGTGGCATGGAAGACAATCTGCCGAATCATAAGAGGCACCCGTCGCGCCCGTGAGACATGCATACAACTTCGGATGGGCCATCAGCTCCGCCTGGTATAAATTTAGAACGAGAAGATGCTCGGATACCTATCCCCATTGACAGTCGCTGAAAAATAATGAATACCGTCCTTCCCCCGATCGCCTTCTTCCCATGACATCATAGCGGCCGTCGTCGATCTATTCGACATGGTCGTATCGGTAATGAAATCTTACGGTGGTTAAACAAACTGTTGGATCGTCTTATTGAACAGTTTCCAGCGCCGGGCATGGCTATTTGCATCTCGCTCCATAAAACACTAACCGGGACGGAGAAGTGGTATATATTCATGGAGCTTTTATTGCTCCTTCCGGTCATCAGGCACCCCACGGGTTTCCACTTGGAATGTGCTGCGTGCATGAGCTGACAACAGCACTTGTTGGAATGCCTCTGCATGGTAGGCTGACAAGATGCGGGGCAACGAGACTATGGAGGTGTCGGCATTGTCCTGCTGCACTCGAAAAATAACAATTAACCTCCAAACCCGGCCGCGAGGAATCCCACGCCTTGAAATGCGAGGTTTCGGGGACGATGTTCGGGATTTCACACCCATATTATTGGTGGCTGCCCCGCCCTCCTCAAGAACTGAACTGGGAGTCCCCTCATCCTGTGATAGTACTAGCATTAACCTGGTCAGTCCAACCGGGGTCGGGTCCCTACGATTCATGCTTCTTGCATTGTTCCTTTGCAGGGCAAGCCTTGGATAGCAGGAGCCAAAATGGAAAATTAAATGAAAGTATAATAAAGGGGAGGTAAAAAGGAAGGAGGGGGCAAACCTTTCAATGCCCTCATAAATTCGTCGAATATTCAAGAATTGTGTGTGTGTGTATCCACACGTCCACTGCATATTTAATCTGTACATACATACTCCGTACACACTCCAGGAATGATATCCGCCATACATTCAGCAAACATACCCCTTCCCACCTCTCTCGGACGTTCTCCCAATCCGACGCACTACTGTGCGGAGTGCCTCAGCGACCTCTACTCTGTACAACCCGTCCGCCTTTGACAACCCCGCCTAATTTATGCAAGCCCCTCCGTGTGCATGGCGCAGGATGTCCCTCCGCGTCCGCTTGCCCATTTCCAATTACTAACACTTCGCAGCACAACGCCTATGTGAGACTGAGCTAGGCAAGATAGAGCCGTTCAAGATCCCGCTATGAGCAAACCACTTCACAGGTTCCGATCTGAAATACGACCTTCCTTGATATCGGGCCTTCCACGTTGGCTTCGTTACGAACAACCCCGGACGCGCGCACTTCCGAACAAGCCACTCACGGTTGCGCCACTTCGGTTTGCCTTTGTCTAAATAGCTAATCACAAGTGCGCCATGAAGGCCCTGAGAGGCATTCTGCAGAATGAGGCTGCCAGTTGACGAGATCTTCCCTCTCCCCATTCACCTTATTTTTCCTTTCCTTTTCTTTTCTTTTCTTTTTTTTTCTCACCTTTGCTACTTGCGCAAACCTCAACTGGACGGCCCTCCTTGTTTTCTAATTTTTTTAATCGCCCTCACCGCAGCCACGATATTTCATTATTTTGAGCACATGTAGCAGCCACAAGGCAACTATTGCTTGCATGAAACACGCAAAGGCAAAGGATATTCAGCCCACAAATGCTAGGGGTTCAACCACGATTTCCCGAATATGCACGAACTCCTAGAAACTAACAAGATACGACCTGCGTACGATGACAGCGACGTTTAGTGCTTGCCTTATTCCCTATGATTGTCAGCGACGCGCCCGCTTCTCTACTGCATACGTACATACATACGCACCCCCGTACGTAAGTACGGGTACCTAAAAATAAATGTAGGCTCGAAGTACGCTGTGCAGGTCCTCATAGAAGAACTATGACATTGGCGCATACGACGACAAGGGGGGTTACTTTTTTGCTTTTGGCAGCTCCGCTGAGCAGCGGGTAAGGCAACCCCGTCCCCACCCTTTGACCTTCGGAACCTTCGTGTCTGCATGCATCTATGCCGCCAGCTCCGCTCTTAACTTTTCGTCGTCCTTGTTCAAATTTTCACAGCCTTATTTTCGTAGGGTGGCTCCTTATCGGATTCGCGGCACATCAAAATTCCCCGAGAAGTTCAGTACGGTCTGCAGCGGCGAAATTTGCAACTGGGAATAGTCATCAAAGATTTCATTCTGTTATCCGCATTTGTACATGTACATACCTTCCCCCCTCCCCCGGAGAGCGGCATCAGCACGGAAATCAGACATCTTTCCAGCCTCCCCATGCTGCAAGGATTTATGAAACTGTCACCGAAGCTCGGTGACGCATACGTAGGGAGCTAGGTTCTTAGGTGAAAAATTACCACGTCCATATTTAATCAACATCTACCACCCAATGACGACAGGAACCGCACGTCAAGGGGGCCATACTTTTGGAGGCCTCAAGGGATCATATTCCCTTGTCCGCCTATCGGTGATCATCCTAGACGTCTACCTCACTTAGCATCCGCAGCAGCTTCGTCATTTTGTCACCCCCTTCGGACGATAATTCTTCAACCTAATCTTGATAGGTGGATCGACCAACGGATGACATACCCGAAAGAAACAGGGTTATCCATATAGCTACCGCTGGAAGATGTTCTATTATGCTCCCAATTTTCCCTTGTCCTCAAGGGTGTTTCTATATAAGTTATGGAGTGTTTTTAACGCCGTTTATTTCCTTTATACGTTTGATTGGCCCAAAACGAGCACTTCCTCGTCGATGCACGATCAAACGTGGCTTTTCGGCCGACGGAACGCGCAAGATGGTTCCGGGAGCTACACAACAGCCTGAAGGAAGCGAAGCGGAAGAGATGTGTAACCAAAAAGAAGGGGGAAACATGATCAACCCTTATTTTCCCGGCCAATGGACAAGTGTGTCCAAGGGCGCATACAACGCATATACAGTATGGACATATTGCGGGTGTGTATATACGTGCATCCATTAGCAACGTACATCGTGATCGTCCTCCTGGATCATCACAGTTGGAAGCATGTGCTGTGGTTGAGGTTGCGGGAATGACGGCTATGGCTGATTTCAATTCCTGCACGGCATGCGAATA
Organism: Blastomyces silverae; assembly: GCA_001014755.1. NCBI lineage: Eukaryota > Fungi > Ascomycota > Eurotiomycetes > Onygenales > Ajellomycetaceae > Blastomyces > Blastomyces silverae. The sequence goes on along the minus strand of LDEV01001740.1, from coordinate 62,731 downwards.
CGACAATCGACGAAAACGCGATGTGAATGAAATTCCGCTTCGTCAAATGGCGTCTCATATTCGGAAAGCATGCAGCAGGTGCCATGCTCTACGCATGTATGACTTCAAAAAGGGTACTCGATATTACCCGGCAAACCCGCTCTCCATGAATTTTTGTCCATAAGCAGAGCACCATTCAGCCTTGAGTGTTATGCACTGTACATATTTGATCAGCAAACCTCGTTGTCAGTTCCGATCTTACTCATCGCCATATTTTCGATCGGGTTTCGTTACGGCTCGGCGTGAGACTTCCTTTGTACTGTATGCATGTTTTTTCAGCTACAGGTTAACATCGTAGCGAGGTATTGGGAGGCCGATGACACTTAATAAATGAGAACTCAGAGGTCTCCGTCGTCACGTTTTACGTGCTATGTGTACCATGATGTATTATTCTTTTGAACATTTGATACGTTATACAGTTAAGAAAACGACTTGGCTATGCGCTCTATATCCAAGCTCAAAAAAGTATCCTACGGTTATTTTGATTCGCAAATGGCAGACTGCGGACCCCATGCTGATAAGCATTACGCTGCGTATTGTCAGATTTCGAGAACCTGATGAGAGAGCCCTGGCTTTTCCCAGGTCGCTGGCACCTCGGCAAGTCTAGGTCTCTCAACTCCAAGGGCTTTCTTTCCATGCAGGATTTAAGAACAGAATGCACGCAGGGATCCAGGGGTTATCAAGGTTCTGCCTGCTAGCGGAGCGGCTCTGATGAGCTAGGATTATTATTATGATTATTATGGAGGCGATTCTTCACCCATCATCGGGATCAAATTTTTGTGCAATTAGCTAACCACCTAGTAAGTTCTTAATCAGCATTGACTCAAATTTAGTTCTTACTTCACCCAGAAACCCGCATGCGGGATGAAGCTATCCATGTATTAACGGACATGCTCCCAGAAAGGGGAAAAGAGCATACACCACACACCATGCTGCTCATGTGTCGCTCATAAAAATCATCTTTGGCCCCTTGTGCGGGAGCGATCGTGGTTGGGACCGGAAAGTTCCTTTTCAGCCTCAAAAAATGGCGTTTAGACCCAAGAGGAGCTGAAGTGAAAAGTATTATTATTCATACGAAGCTGGCGTGCTAGTTATCGGTGAAACATCCGCCGGGTTCCAATGATGCATCTGACCATGACTACCTCTGCACATGGGCTGTACAGTACATCTTGCCTCACTTTTCACTTCCCCTCTCCGCTCCTTGCGCATCCGTTCTTCTGTCTTGACTTCCCCAGCCAGAACTGCAGGTCGTCTCCCCTCATTCAGCTTCATACATAAGCGACATACGATGTAATTTTCAACCGTGGAGTTCTGGAGTTTTCTCCACTTAGCCGGCTCTTGGGCCCCTTGCAACTCAGCAATAACCGCTGTGTTCCCCCCTACCCTCATGCGCCACAGCGTTAGCGCCCTAAAACAGTGACAAGCCCCATAAGCCCCACCAACGGAGCCCACCAGCAGCGGAGGAGGAGCGATGCGATGTGGCTTCAACAGCAAAGCCAACAGGCATGGCATGGTGTGAGAAATCGGTTGATTGGGTGGCTGCTTGCTGCTGCATACTTTTGCTGCATGGAAATTGCAACCGTTGGGATGTTCTGTGGAGCGTTTTGCGCCGGTAAGGGATCGATTTTACAGTACCATACATGATTCGAGTCCTGTTTCCTCCAATACACATCGTAATAAAACAAATACGGGACGTGCAGCTGTGGACTGACGGTATGAGCTGTATCCATCGTATTTCGAGGGGAAATAGCACGGCATTTCGGGAGAGCCTTCAAACACTCCACGAGCACACGAGACGAGGGGAGGGAAACTTGGGAAATGGTCGGTTTGTGACGAGGAAAAGTTGGCCCTGGCAAATGAAAAGCAGAACGTCAACTTCATCAAGGGTTTCTTGCCAGCTTTTTTTCCGAACTCCGCTACTTTTCTTGTCGCGAAAGAAGAAAGAAATGAATGCTGAAACACCTTCGCCTATCAGGAGAGATTTCCGATTGAGCCGGTGGTACCCAGCCAGCTGGAACCTCAGCGCATCCCAGAGATTCTGTCGTCATATCTATCCCATGTGCTCCAATGAGAGCGCCGTGCAGGCACTTTTGCGACGGTTGGCAAATATGCCCTAATTTGCTATTTCCCCGCAGGTGGTATTGCCACGTTACTTCTTTGTTTCCGGCCTCCCTTCTTCTCCCACTTCCAGAGAAGAAGGAAGCAGAAGCAGTTTGTCGGCCTCGCTTCTGATTGGTTTGGACCTGGCTATTTTGCTAGAGGGCTTTTAAGTTACTGAAGTCTTGTTTTTTTGGCTATGAGTGACATCCACTGTGGCATTTGCGGCTGTTCAACTTTATCGGAGGATCTAATCCAAATACGCAATCACCGCGAGGAGATACACAAGCTTCCGCCTTTAGATTTGGACCGTTGCCCCTGAATATGTGGGCTTGTGTTGAATGTTTCCAGGCTGATGTCATCATCGTAACAGAATGAAGCACAACATGGACAACCGCCTACGGGGACACATGATCTAAGCGTAGTTACTGGTGTTGGTTTTTTTTCTTTCGATATGGTATGCAGATAAAGCCAACGACACTTGCCCTATCAACAGGCGCCTGTGCTTCGCATTATCTGCCATTCCCAGTCCGCGTGATCCCTATACAGCGTAAAGCTGGCAGCCAGCTGTCGAGTGCCAAATCCGCTTTCGGCGTCACATTCTATCTATGCCGCTGTCCATCTTGATCATCATGGATAGGCAAAACTTGCATCGATATTTTCCTTGATAATATATACCATTTTTGGCGGCTTCTGCGGCGGACAGGGTTGTGCGATGTAACTTGCTGTATGTATGCACATTGGAGACCTTGGGGAAGCTAATAGTCCATGGGTGGGTGTGTGGCGGGTTGCTTTCCTGACTCTTTACGGAGATAGACGCGGAGGATTAGTTATATTTGTTCATTGGTTTTTTATCCTTCTTGAGGCTCTGATGAACCTCCGATGCTGGCAATATGTATGTTTCAATCATTTCATCTTCGTGTCAGCTTGCCAACTTTCCTGTCATAGTTATTTACAAACTATGATAACGCAAATTATATTAGTCAGTAATGCTTCTTGTCATTCTCCTATAGTTATTAGAAATTTTTATAGCTGCGTCTTTTTAACAAAACATACTTCATGGAATCCTTCACCGTGTCTTGTTTGTAATCTGCTAGGTAAACAAATCAAAATTCCACTTTCTAAAACCAGCAATGTGAGGTATTAACTGTTGCCAGTGGCACAAGTGCCTAAACCAAGTAAGGAGAACATAAACACGGTAAAATCGGCTTCTCTAGTCTGGCAAGAGTAACACACATTGAGAATGAAATTTCCAAGGTGCATGTGAATACTAACTACTTGGTGCTCTTAGATTGCAGATTTCGTGAAAAGGAGGGGGGAAATCTGCCCAGACAAAGTATGCATATCCATCCTGCACCCAGAATCACGATAGAAAATCTCCAAGTCTTCAGTTCAGCTGATAGAATCTAAAAGGTAATTCTTAGCCGGCATCAACGAGCTATAGCCATTAAAGGGAAAGTAATTATGCGGGAGCGGGAGGCTGCAGACTCATATAGCAAAATGTTAAGGCCCGGTCATCAGTTGGCGAAATGCAGGTAAGGCTCGCATAATGCATATGCACGGCATTGGATGAACGTGTATGGCCACTCAACCACGACCTTTAGCAGAACATAGTTACCTATTAATACGAGGAAAAGGGAAAAGGGATTTGGATATCTCCTCTTTGCCAAGTGCGCGCTGACCTAGCAAACAAGCGAGGTTGGTTGGACAAACAACACGTCAAACAGTCTCCCACTCCTCCATCAAACCAAGTTGATATCCCGGTTCAAATGGCGGACGCCAGTCGATTGTCCCCCTCAGGCGGCTGATAATGTCTTCGATAATAACGTATAGCCTGACACCATTATGGACATGGTAAGACGTGTCATTGCAGATGAAGTAATCAAAACCCCAACCAAATGGTGGTGCCCTGTAAACCTGATGCTGGAATGGGAGAGTCAGAGCTGGGGTTGCATCGTTCCATGATGCTTCGAGAAGAAAAGAGCCTCTTCTCCGCAGCCGGCGGCAGCCGAGCTACAGCCCACCAGCTCAACTTTTGCTATGCTTCTTCTCTCAGCTCATGATCCACCCCGAGGGACGCCCAGGTTGGTTAGGATGCTAGGTCCCAAGTAGTGAAGTTCCATTCAAGAAGGCTGGTCAGAAGAGGGGGGGGCGTTTGAAAGGACACAACGAGCATTCCACTTCGGAGTCTCTTCCGGCCTGTATGCCTAAACTGGAATCCCAGAGGAGCAATGAAAAGCATCTTGCCCCCTTTGCCATATTATGTTTTCGCGGGGTTGGATGTCAGACCTCAACTTTTCGGCGTTGAATATTCCGCTAGAATCGCATGTCCCAAAACCGTTCTGAAGCGGATAACTTACCGCAAAAATGAATAACCTGATGGTCGTTCAAATTCACTAAAGCCAAGGGCCGTGGCGAAATGAGTGGGAGAAGGGCATGCTGCAGTTATACTCTTCAGCTGAGAGAACAGGTCTATGATCTTGGGATACCTTAAACCGGCCTGCTGTTTCTTGAACTAGGAAGGGCACACACTCTATCGCTTCCAAAGGTAATGCCATGCATCTGCCGAATCGAGATGAATCTATCATCTATCGTGCTGGTATGCGGCGGATGAGCAACTATGAATTCTGCCCGAGACCAATGGCCGTGGTTTCTTTTTTGATACTGTTTTTGATACTGTTGAACTTGCAGGAAGGGATGAGTTGCTCTATTAGGGCTCTGCCCTAGCTAGCCCTAATCGTTCCCATCAAGCCTGCTGCCCTCACAGCAGCATCCCGCATTTCTATCATTCTCCAACCGAAGTACATCACATTGTTAGCTCTCCTGACTTTGGCGGTAAGGAGAGGTCTTTGAGACAACATGCCTCCCGGGTTTATTAGCGTCCCCAGCCCAGGGCCCTTCACGGCGCTATTATGGGACCCTTTTTGTTTAGTTACCTTCGGGACTATGCCGAAGGCCGCGGCATGAAATCAAGGGACCAAACGCCTGGGGGTGGAGGCCAACGCCCGAAAGTTTTTGATATCTCCGCATTCCTTTCAATTTGAATTCTATTCTTTTTAATACTTGATGATAAATGCTAGCTTGTTCCCAACGTTTATTGGCATTCAATTCTGCATGCACGCCTGTTTTTTTTAACGTTGAGCCAAGTTGATTTTGTCTTGTGCCGATTCGATCGTCGCGGTAAATAGGGAAGATATTCACCACGTCAAAGTCGGCCGTTGGCGGATATAATTTTTAATTAAGCAGTATCATTATCCCTTTGGATTGTAAAACGAGACGACATGCAGGAATTAGGGTTGAAGACCATGCCTGCGCAAGAAAGTAGGAATGGCCAGCAGAAGGAGGACCCAATTACGATCGCTGAATTGGCCATTCTGGCACAGAAAAAACTCCCTAAGCAAGTATGGGACTACTATGCCTCCGGGGCGGACGAAGAGAATGCATTGAGGAGGAACAGAAGTGCATTTGACAGGTTCGGATAATTTTGCTTTCATGTTCTTTATATTCATTGGAGAACTTACAGATGGAATCACACCTACACCTACCGAGCCCTATATCCGACACTTTACTGAGCGTTTGTACAGATTACTCTTGCGGCCCAGGGTTTTTCGAGATGTCTCTCATGTTGATACCAGCACTACCATATTTGGCAAAAAGTACCCAATCCCGATTGGAATTTCACCTAGTGCAATGCAACGACTTGTGGGTGGTAATGGGGAAATTGATATGGCCAGAGCAGCAGCTAGCCGGGGAACCACCATGATCCTATCATCGCATACAACATGCACGTTAGAAGATGTCATCCAGGCACCAGGCGCAGACAATCCGGTCAATTTCTGGTTCCAGCTCTACATCTCGCAGAATCGAGAGAGATGTGCGCAGGTGATAACGAGGGCCCAAGGTAAGTTCCGCCAACATGGCTATTGAAATTCAGGAGCTTTCCAATTCGCAAATTTGGCAGAGAATTAGCCTTCCTCTCTTTGAAATATAAGTTACTGCTGAAATATCTAATTTATCGTAGCGGCTGGATACAAAGCCATAGTTCTAACCGTCGACACCCCTGTCCTGGGAAACCGCATTAATGAGAGAAAAACACCGTTGGTTCTACCTCCTCATCTTTCCCTCGCAAATATTCACCAAAAGATAAACAACCCTACCACCAATGTGAAGCCTCTGAAAGCAAAACCGACAATGAACCGTATACTCCTGGAGGCGCGCACCGCTCAAGAAGCCGCTGAAATCACCCGCGGAAACCACGACACGCTCAACGATGCATCGCTCACCTGGTCCAACACCATGTCTTGGCTACGGTCCAAAACCAACCTGAAAATAATCCTAAAAGGCATAATGACCGCAGAAGATGCATTATTAGCCATTGAACATGGCGCTGACGCCATAGTTGTATCCAATCATGGAGGCCGCCAATTGGACTCTGTCCCTTCCACTATCGAAGTGCTCCCTGAGATTGTCAGTGCAGTTCGTGGCAGGGTTCCCGTCATTATCGATAGCGGCATTACGAGGGGAAGCGATGTATTTAAAGCATTGGCCCTGGGTGCGGATTTCGCGCTCGTGGGCCGTTCGGCGCTGTGGGGGCTTAGTTATGGCGGGCAGGAGGGGGTGGAGAGAGTATTAGATATTCTTGAGCGGGAGCTCTCGAGGACGATGGCGTTGGTTGGCGCAGGCAGCATCGGAGAGATTGGAAGGGAGATGCTGGGAGTGGAAAAGATGGACGGCTTTGGTATTTCAAGGCTCTAGATGGGATTTGTCATATAGTAAAGGGAAGCGCTCTAGACTGCAAGGAAAATGTGGGGATAATATAGACTTGATATACAAGTGAAATCAATCTATCGATTAGGTTTGTTATCTATTGTAGCTCGGTTTGGATCTAACAGCTCCGTCTCGGGTCACCTTCATGTGGTTAATCCTTGCTGGATAAGGGCCAAAGACCGCCTGAAGTCAACATATGGGTTAGCCGGTTAATCATAACCCAGGCATTTTGAAGAAGTTATCCCACGCCCCGGAGGCCGCCAGCAATAGTACGCAAACTTGCTACTGGAAACGAATCTCTCAATTTCTGCATGAACAACGAAATTGGCCAGGTGCAGGAATCGCCAGAGGGTATAAATCTCAACGGAATTTATATTTCAGAATCTTCCTCACAACCTAAATAAAACGCAGGCCCGTACCCATTTCTCGACGGCTCGTTCTCGTCAAATTCATATGGTGACCCTATAAACGGAGTCTCATGTGACTCTTGCTCAGGGCCAGTGTTTCCTCGTCCTATATTTGAGAAGGAATTTTAGTTTAGCTCAGGCGGAAAGCTGAAAGTGGTTAAGAATCTTGTTCTCCTTGTTATGTTGGACGAATTCAACCATTACGGCGATTTTGTGGGCACGTATGCCAGTATGAGGGAGGACTTGCGGCACTGGAAGACTCACCTCACATGAAATAGTTCGCGGAATTGGCGATCCAAGGGCGTCCTGCCCAGCCAGAACGAGGGCTGAGTGTTTCAAAGAGTGTAGGTTTAGGTTCTTCTTGCAGCGCAGAAATCCTTCGATATTGTACAGGAGCCAATATAAAATTGCGGCCCAAAACGATATTGAAATAAAATCAGAATCAGAATCAGCATAGCATTACTCATCTCAACCCTTGGTTTCGGACCGCTTGATATCTGCATCGCGAGAAAACTGGTTGCAAGGTCGTACGGCGACCTGGATTTTACTGGACCATGCACCTGAACAAGCTTTTTCGCCGAGAAGCGGGACGAATGCTTAAATTCCTCAATGCATATGCATCTGTAAGACAGAGAGGTTCACCAATTTCAAAAAAATTAATGCAAACTTCATTATGCCTATTGGCGAGCTAATTCGCGCCACCAGTCTCTGCATCATGACGTCCAACTCCAGCTCTATTTAGGGTTTTGTTCAGTCACAAAGATGCCGACATCTCCGTCTAACAGTCTCACAAGGGCCCATTGATTTGCCTGCCTCCAGCCCCAGCAAACTCCTCCCTCAGGCAGTGATGCCGCGCATGCTTGTGCTCCAGGCAGAGCCAATCAGCGGCTCCGAGTAAAGTATGGCGTGACAACAATAGCATTTGACTCGGAAAAGCGGCATCCAAAGGCCCTGTTTCACCATTTCTATAGCAAAATTTGTGAGGCTCTTGTCGTGATGTGATAGCTGAATGAAGTGTCGGTAAGCAAGTGGGCGGTATTTTATAAATATAATAGAAATAGAGAACTCAACACGCTTCACTGAATTCGAATAGATGACCTCCCAAGCAACTCAAATCCTTCTTAAAAGTTGAGGTCAGAATGAAGTGCAGATCTCCAGAACTTAGGGGGGTCGAAGAAGGACCACAGCTCAGCTCAGCTGTATGCAATGTAGTCATCCTCGCCGATGACAATAGCGTCATACCGTCTTTCTATCTTGCGTATGCCCAAATTGAACATTTTCTGGCCGGCGACGTCGTTACCTGGGACTGTTCGTGGAAGATGAAAGTTCAGTGTCTGAATTTAGCTTTGGCGTTGCTAATCCTTTGTCATTGAGGTCGCGATCTAGACTCATCCCTTTTTGGCCAGACCAGGTCCACCTCGTACAACTCCAGCGTAGTTAACCATCCCAATGTTTCTTCGAAATCGCCAACTGTAGTTGATGATTCCATCAACGGTGCTACTTTTGTTGTGCAATGAGTGTTCAGTGGTGAATGTACCATTTTCATTGCGAGAGCCTCGCTGTTGACGTGCATCGACGAGCAGGATTCCTAATTGCTGCTTCAGATTACGCACTGGAATTGCTCGATTATATGCGATTTGCAAGACGCATTGCAAACCCACAATAATAACGCGTTCAGTATGGGTGCATTCATGGCTGCAGAAGAAGTGATGACTGCAAGATGGCCGTGAGTTTGACCGCGAATCCTACATAACTTTGCACCTGCCTTACGTTACCCACTCAGTGTGCCAGTGCTGAACCAGTCCGACTTTTCCATACTCCATCAACCTGGGCCACAGCCCCAAACTGCGCTCTTTTTTTGCTGTACTCCCAAGGGCTGCAATTGCAATTGTCCGCCTCTCGATTGCGAAGGTCTCTCCGGAAATTGTTTCCGCCAGCCACCCCTGGCCTGGCTGTCTGCGTTGTGCGCTGTTTCAGCCGTATATAACTCTTTCATTCTATGATGACCCACTCGATATGCGTGGAATGTTGTGAGATTGACGCGTTGTCTGGGACATCAGTTCCGGATGTGCGGTAAAGGACAATCTCAGCTTGCGATTGCTGAGACTTATTATCGCGCGCCGGAGATGCACTGAATCAACAGCGCATGGTGTAATAACAGAACCTTTTGTGTAAAAACACAATGGTGATTTACGAAGCTCTCTTATCAGCTTTGCTACGGGAGATGGCTCTTTTATAAAGCTCATGCTCACACCATCAGCTTGAGAGTTTTTTTTTTTTTTTTAATCTTCAGCAATCTCCATGAATCCAATATCAAAATGGAATCGATTATCCAACTGGAGAGTTCTCCAATTAATTTCACGCAGAAGAAGAGTCTTGTTCCTTACATATCGAAACAGCCCGGGCACGTTGAAAAGGGTGTGCTGCGAACACATTATATTCCCCTCCCGCCGCCGTCGAAAGAACCAACTGAGGTCCTTGATATAGATAAGGACACTCCAGACAAACACGTCCCTAGAGATCCGCGCCTTATTCGGCTTACTGGGGTTCACCCCTTCAATGTTGAACCGCCTTTAACTACCCTGTATCAGGAAGGTATCTTTCTTCCGATACCTTGACTAATATAATACTCTTTGTTCCAAACTTCACTCATCAATGAAAACATAGGGTTTCTTACTTCTCCAGAACTCTTTTATGTGAGAAATCATGGATATGTTCCTGAGGTCCATCAGGAGGACATTCCCGATTGGAAACTCAGGATTGAAGGGTAAGCCCAATTTGATCGTACTGAACGAGTATACATATCACCTCCTGCTGACTAGATACACACAGCCTAGTACAAAGTCCACTAGTATTGAATTTCACTCAAATTTTGACCGAATTTGAACAAATCACGGCACCCATTACTCTGGTATGTGCCGGAAACAGGCGCAAGGAACAGAACCAGGTAAGAAAATCGAAAGGCTTTTCGTGGGGGGCTGCTGGGGTATCGACGGCCCTGTTTACAGGCCCATTGATGTCTTCCATCCTACGAAAGGCGAAGCCGCTTCAAAGTGCAAGATATGTGTGTATGGAGGGAGCAGATAAACTGGTAATGGTCCCCTCGATGCCACGCTTCTCTCAGCAGACATTGACGATTCTCCGATAGCCTAACGGATACTACGGTACATCTGTCAAATTAAATTGGGTGATGGACCCTAACAAGCGAATAATGCTGGCACACAGAATGAACGGCGAGCCACTTCGGCCAGACCATGGTCGGCCACTGCGAGCAATTGTTCCGGGGCAAATTGGTGGACGGAGTGTTAAATGGTTGACGAAGCTAATCATAACCGACATCCCAAGCGACAACTGGTATCATCTATACGATAATCGAGTTTTGCCGTAAGTTTTGCCTATAGCATCTCAACTTTATATTTCCCTGGTTAAAATTTGAAATATAGTACCATGATATCTCCGGAAATATCCACGAACGAGCCAAAATGGTGGTACGATGAGCGGTATGCAATATATGACCTTAACGTCAACTCCGCTGTCGTGTACCCTGAACACGATGAGACAATTCCAGTATCAAGGTCTTCCATGTATAACGTCAAGGGCTACGCCTATGGCGGAGGTGGCCGCAGGATTACGAGAGTCGAAATATCCCTAGATAAGGGGAGGAGTATGTCCTCTCCCCATATCCTGATGTATCCCTTCTAACATTGCATTGCCACCTTAGCTTGGAGGTTGGCAAACATAGAATACCCCGAGGACAAGTATCGTGAAGTTGTCCAGTACTTGTACGGCGGCAAAATCGACATGTCATGGCAGGAAACCTGCTTTTGCTGGTGCTTTTGGTCCCTAACGATATCGACAACTGAATTGGAAAATAGTGATGCGATTCTGGTACGTGCAATGGATGAAGCATTGAATATCCAGCCTCGCGATATGTACTGGTCTGTTCTTGGTATGATGAATAACCCTTGGTTCCGTGTTACAATCACCAAAACGGATGGCTACTTGAGGTTTGAGCACCCGACTCAACCCGCGTTGATTCCTGGTGGCTGGATGGAGCGCGTGAAGAAAAATGGCGGGGATTTGGCGAATGGAAATTGGGGAGCTGTGTTAGAAGGCAGTGAAAACATAGCAGCGATGGAAGCCCCCAAAATCAACATGAAGAAGCCAGGCCTGGACATTACTATAAGTTTAGAGAGGTTTAAAAGTCATAAAACTGGGCCTCAGCCATGGTTTGCGCTTGAGGGTGAAGTTTATGATGGTACCACCTTCTTGAACGAACATCCAGGAGGGGCACAGAGCATTCTGTCTGCCGCTGGTCTTGATGTGACGGAGGAGTTCATGGCTATTCGTGAGGCTCCTAGTTTGACCAAACATAACTACTTCCTCCACTGACTACTTTCCAATAGACAGCGAGACCGCGAAGGGGATGATGAGGGATTATCACATCGGAAGCCTAGACATACCATCATTAGAGGCTCTAAAGAACGATACCGATGCAGAGTCGTTGTCGCCCTCTCGTGAAGTATTTCTGGACTCGAAACTCTGGGCACCATCATCCCTAAGCAGCAAAACAGTGATATCACCAGACTCCCGCCTCTTCACCTTCAAGCTCTCCCACGATTCCCAATGCCTCGGTCTCCCCGTCGGAAAGCATGTCATGCTCAAAATTAACGACCCATCCACCGACGGGGCCATGATCAGAGCCTACACCCCCGTCTCCAAACAAACTACTAAAGGCACCATAGACGTCCTAGTAAAACTGTATGCTCCCACCCCTGATCATCCAAATGGTGGTAAAATGACCATGGCAATGGACAAACTCCCACTAGGAGCCATGGTAATGTTCAAAGGCCCCGTCGGGAAATTTGAGTACCTAGGAAAAGGTGCGGTGCTCCTAAACGGGGAAAATCGTTATGTACAATCGTTCCATATGATTTGCGCCGGAAGCGGCATCACCCCTATCTTCCAAGTACTCCGCGCTGTGATGGAGGACACTGAGGACCACACCTCATGTGTGGTCGTGGATGGCAATCGGACTGAAGCTGATATACTCTGTCACGCTGAACTGGATGAGTTTGTGGCACGGGATTCGAATGGCAGGTGTCGCATAGTGCATACTCTGACCCAGCCGTCGGCCACCTGGACAGGGCGCAAAGGTCGGATTTCGGAAGATTTGCTCTTGCAGTATGTTCCCGTTGGTAAGAAGAGGGGTGTTAAAGGCCTTGTGCTTGTTTGTGGGCCTGAAGCGTTGGAGGTTGCCGTCAAAAAGGTACTGTTACGTATGGGCTGGGATACGTCTGATTTGGTCTTTTTCTGAGGTGACATATGGGAGTGTCTTTCATAGAATTCATTCTGAGGTAACGGGGAATATATGGCTGTAACGATTTACCGTTCATAGATTCAGCTTCCATTTTTCGGGCACTTTAAGCACAAGATGCAGCTTCGCTACTATGGGAGGGTGACTTTGCAGCACACAGGTGCTTTCTTTATAAATTTCAATCGGTTAATTTATCAGCATGTTCTTCGCTAAAATTTCAATTGAAGACAAAAAGAGCGCCCTGCACTCAATAAAAGCTCAAACGCACAAAGAGGCTAGCGAGAATGGGGAAAAAATATCCAGAGCCCGGGCCATAACAACATTGTAAAGAAGCACCAATATGGACAGCATGTGCATTCTATATAAACTTTCCAATCAGGAAAATAGTAAATATATCTCTATCCTTTTGTCCCACCACTCCTTACTTTTCTAAAACATGCAAACTCCCCACGAGTCGCTTCCCGTAACCGCTTCAAAACCCCTCTCATCTCCCCCAGCTCAGCCTGTAACCTAGCCCTGGCCTCGTTATTTGTTCGACGATCAAGTTCCAAATATATCTGGCTCTGTATTTTCGACGCCTCCTCTGTCGCGTACTGTGAGAGTGTCTGTGCAATGAACTCCGTATCCAGGGTTGCTTGCATGAGAGCAGGGAGGGAATACTTAGGCCGCTGTATGAAGGCGTTTAGAAGGGATGAGGAGATTTGTGTTAGGAGGTGGGAGAGTATTGCGTTTGTGAGGGATGATGCGGGTGTACTTGATGGACCCTGGGTTGGTGTTGGGAGAGTTGTGGACACTTCTGTATGCACCAAGACGAGGTTTAGCATTGTGGTATACACATAAGGGCGAACTTGATCGGGTCGACTCGTCAGGGGAACCCAATCCGGAGCTGCGATCCCATCGAGGATAGTCGAATTTAACGTTGCGGTCATCGGTCGCGTGTACGATTGGAATAGGCGGGCGTCAATTTGACCAAGGACATCGCGGATTGTTTTAGACTCCTCGGTTAATTTAACAGAGAATGCAGTTTCGAAATTGGATACCAATTGAGGCACGTAGTCAGCGCGGAGAGCTTTGAGGTTGGAGAGCGTGAGGAGCATGCGAACGTTCTGAGAAAAAAGCAGTGAGTAAGAAAATCAAAATGTGGCTGCTGTTTGGAGTACAATACGACTAACCCTATTTTTGGAATCAATGCCGCCTGACGGGGGGATAGATGACGAAATATCTAATCCACCAATGCGAACGACGGGCCCGACAAGGATCCATTCATTTTCTCCTTCAGTCGTAACTGGATGCTCGGCATTTTCAACAAGCCCGCTTAATGCCTTATACACGCTTGTTACAAACTGGGACCGGACCATCTGAAGGAGTTTCGCGGGTGGGGGCGTGACAACATCGACGACCCCGGGGTTCGTCATAGCCTCGGATATATACAATATCTTTTGCATTCCGGAAAGAACTGCGCTTTCGAATGCTACGAAAAGTCCGGGCATTTTAGTCATGTCCTTACGTTCAAAGTCCCTAGTCCAATCCTCCAGATATTTCACGCTCTCAGCATCTTTATTCCAAGCTGCGCATATAGCACGGACCGATCGTTCTCGTGTGCCGCTGACGAGAAGCTTTAGCTTATCGTAGGTACTACTACCGCTTGATATGGGGCTCATTGCAGCTATCTGACTAGCAGCTGTTCCGATTAATATCAAGAATTGACTGAGATAGTGCACACCACTCAGAGAGTTCGCATATGGAGGCCAGAAGGCGAAATCCTCCCATGCTTCTCCCCTCCTGGGCGAAGGTGGGGGAATGTCCTTAGGATCTATCCTGAAGCGAGCGTCGGTGGGGGTTAAGCCAGTTAGGGGGGTGTTGGGAGCTGTCGGGAGAGGTGAAAGTAGCAGAGACACGTCCTCGATAGGCGGATCGGCAAATATTGATATAGCGTTTTCACGGATGAGATTTACAAGTTCAACCACGCCATCTTTCAGATCACTTACTCCTCCCGAAGACAGTCGATGGTGTTTTCGGCTTTCACCCTCGAATCCTGCTGGAAGGAGCTTTTGTTTACTGCCATCGATGAAAGATTGCGTAGTGTCCCAAAACTCGATGACATCTCCAAGGATGCCGCCGTCAACTGATAATAGTTTTTTCAGATAAGTGTGCACACACTCCCACAGTTCGATAACGGGCTCAGTATCGAGCGTATCTGTGCCGTTTGTCACGCCATCACGGCTAGAGATGTGAATATACGGCGCAACAGCTTGTGGCGTTGGTTTCTCCCTGTTGGCTAGACGTCGCCGAAGAATTTCAATTTCGACTTTCGACCGCTCACAGAAGGCAATAATTTTGGTTTTCAAATAATCATAACGCCCGAGGAGCCAGACCCAGACCGGGTTATCGTCAACGCCGAGTTCAAGTAGTGTTGCAATTAGTTCGATGTGCTCTTCGATGGGTCCATCGGCACTCATCGTAGGGATATTTGCCTGAACAGTGCTCAAACGTCTCCACAAGTCCCGCTTGAAAACTTGTATTTGCTTTTCAACATCAATCCACATTCTTCCCGTGACAAGGATTAGGTGAGCTTGTTCGTCGGTTAAAGGGCGCTGCGTTGTTGTAGCCCGGTCAGCAATGAGTTTTGCATCTATCGCGTATCTTCTAGCACGTGCATATTGCTCGACAACTGCTTCGTAATCGCGCTGTTTGATCGATCGCGCGAGATTGGATCCAATATCATATATCTCTCGGTGTTTTGCCATAGCTTCAATAACAGCTTTCAAACCCTCTTCTCGCTGTCGACCCCCAAGTGCCGCGCCCCACACTTCTTCTGCTTTCCCGGAAGCTTCCACTAAAGGCACGCGTATGCCCTTAACACCATATTCACTTTCTTTTGTAAGGGAGTTTTTCTGTGGAACTGGGCGTTCAGAGCTCCCGGAAGAGGCTGCGGCTCCCGTGCTGTATCTTTTGATGTGAGAAAGTCTTCCTTGTGGCATGGCATCTGGCTGCGTGCCTTGGTTTCGCATTTCTGTATATACATTGTCGATGGTCGCCTTTGCTCGGACGAAGCGCTCAAAATTCGACTCAACTAAAACCTTCAAAGATGCAGATTTTTTGTCGATAGATTTAGATAAAAAGTCAAGCCCTTCAAGAAGGGATTGGATAGAATCGGAGGCGTGCGTCTGGGAAAGGAAAAGCGCAGGCGAGAAGGTTGTTGACGATAGCAGGTAACGGTTTCGAACGCGAGCGTCATCGTCGGCGATGCCACGTTGTTTCAACATCCTAACTACACTCTCGGAAGATCCCAAAGGGTCCGGTTCGTCCTTTTGAACCAAGTTATCCCTTCCATCTCCGGTCCGCTGAGATCCCGGCACTATGCTCCTGCGTTCGCTCCCACCTCTTTGGAGGGCAGCATATCTCGATTTTCGTCGTTGGGAGGCGGAGGTGGCGGGCCCGGAGGACAGCGTCTCTTCACCATCCGAATCATCGCTTTCATTCAGCTCTGTTGGCCATTCTTCAGGGTAAAGTGAAGGGATATTATAATAATGGGTAACGTCTGTGTCGTAGGAAGCCATAATAGGGGGTTGGGCAGTACAGCGAGACCGCCCCAGTAAAAATCAGAAGCAAGAGAAGGCGCGCAAGCAACACCGTAAATAATGGCACTTTTTACCTAGCCATAAAGTTCGCCAATCAATCAGTGCGCTCAACACATCTCTAAATCTCCGTCATCGTCGGCGCAATTGCTATGGATATCATATCAATGACGGGATGTTGTCCGCAGCGACGAATGCGGTGGAGCTGAGCAAACAGAGCAAACACCCGCGTCCGCTTATCTAAGCTGCAAAAAAATATCGCTGGGTGGGGCCGTGGCGGGTGCGCTGGAATAATTATAGTGCCAGATCCATAACAAAGACAACTCTCCTTCACTTATTCTCACCAACAATTACAACTCGTTTTTACCTCAAACGGCCTCAATTGCTTTTTGTA